>CM067513.1:27344176-27354176 GCA_034509495.1 Acestrorhynchus altus | reverse complement strand
ATGTTCTCTCGCGTGCACACACACACACACACACACACACACATTAATTAGAGCTGTTGTGTCCCTGCTTCCCAGTCTGGGGAAAACCTCAGCACTCAGGGCCAGTCTAATGCTCTGATTTAATTTATGAATGCAGTGAGTGTGTGGTTAGCTCTGGCTGGCAGGAGTGCAGCTCAGAATGGTGTGGTTGGAAACTGTGTGTGTGTGTGTGTGTGTGTGTGTATGGGTTTGTGTGCATATGTGAATCTGTGTGTGAGTTACAAAGGCATTACAAAGGCATATCCTCTACATTTGCACCTATGTGCACCTTTGCTTACATTTGTGGATGATTTGTCATATTAGCAAATATGAGCAACAACCAGAAGTAACAGACACACATGATGCTCCCTGTAGACTCTGGTGAGGGAGCCCACCGGTTTAAAAGGCCTAAAGCTGGAGGTCTATTTGATATATATATATATATATAGGATGTTTGCACACAATGAATTTTTTCCCTTGCATACACACATACACACTAGTGAATTCACACACGAGGGGGCAGTGAGCACACATGCCCGAAGCTGTGGGCAGCCCTATCCACGAAACCCTGGGAGCAGTTGGGGAGTGCAGTGCTTTGCTCTAGGGCACTTCAGTCGTGCCCTGCCAGTTCAGGGACTCGAACCTTCCAGTCAAAAGGCTGTTTCCATGAGTGAAAAATGTTGTCAAAGCTTTATAGAATAAAATATATATTTTTATTTTTTATTACAACACACGCTGTAAATAGTGAAACAAGAGAAACCAGTAACGTGGAGGATATATCCTCTTCTGAGCAGTGAGATTATTACATACGTGCTGGTATGAGTGGATCAGATGCAGCAGTGCTGCAAGAGTGTTTAGTCCACCAACCAGAAACAGGTGAGCTGTCTCTGACTTTATATATACAAGGTGGAGCAATTAGTTAGGAGTGTCCAGTATAGTAGACAGTGAGTGGACACAGTGTTTAAACACTCAAACAGCACTGCTGTGTCTGACCCATTCATACCAGCATGACACACACTCACACACCACCACCATGTCAGTGTGACTGTGGTGCTGAGAACGACCCACATAATACCTGTAATTTCTCGTCTAAATTTCATAGGACTGTTTCGATACATAATATTTAGCTAATAATGCTTCCTTATAACGACTATGCATTTGTGTGTGTGTGTGTGTGTGTGTGTGTGTGTTCTCAGATGCCAATGAGTGTGTCCTCTTCGAGGGGGAGATTTGCAAAAACGGCTTCTGTCTGAACTCAGCAGGAGGATACGAGTGCTACTGCAGGGCTGGATTCTACTACGATGAGGTCAAACTTGAGTGTGTGGGTAAGGACCAGCTCGCTACCAGCTGGGTGGTGTGTGCTTCTGCCCTTTATCGTTCACGTTTTAGTTCAGGGTTGAGGGAGCTTGTCATATAATTGTCTGGCAGTGCTCTGTAGAGGTAAATAGGAATTCATTCTTCTGGTTGATTCTGTATATTCTGGATTTTGGAGATTGTCATAATGCATATCATAATGAATTGACACACCAAAATGAATTTAAACGCTTTACTCAGTAATTCAAATATTCTAGAAATTTAGGTCCATAAATATTTGGACAGTGACACTTTCTTGTCATTTTAAAGCTCAGTACTCTCCAAAGCCCATTATTATTAGCATATTATTATTATTATATCATCAATAAACCCCAAGGACCCAGTTCTATTGGCAGTCATACATGCCCATGCCAAAAACAAGTGCCTCCATCATGTTTGACAGATGGAGCCACCTTTTCTTCTAAATAATCAAGTATTTCTTGGTTCTATCTTTCTCTGTAACTCTGTGACAGGATTGAAGTGTTTACAATGAGGCCTCCATACTCAAACCATTGTTGGATCCCAAACAGAACTTGGATTTTTCACTGAAGTCAATACTTTTTCAGTCTGTAGTCCAGTTTTCTTATTCATGACACCGCTACAAACTTGCTTGGTCAAAACGACCTAGATAGCAGGCAATTAATCACGACCATCCTGCTTGTCTCAGTTCAGTGATGCGCCCCCTCTCAAAGCCTGTGAATGGGTCGAGGAGGCAGTTTGGAGGTCAACTGCCCAAAAGTAACCTCTAGACTCTGTTTAAAATGCAACAGGGGAAGCACTTTTGTGCCCTCTTGTGCCAGGACCCAGTGTCTAATCATACCACACCTGTAATCATTTACTGCCTGAAACAGAACTGCATACACTTTTGCAGCAATCTGACATTGCTTTATTGTTTGTCAGTGAGTGTATGTTGTTTTGATCAATACCAAAATAAGGTGGCATCAGACAGTTTCTTAAAGATTCATAATTGTTGGAGTAAATTATGTCTGTGATGTGTATTTTGCATGTAATCAGAGAAGAGTGATGTTTTGTTTGGCCTTTAAAAAAAGGTCACCACAATCTGTTGCATGAATAGAGTAATAGTAGCTTGTTTATCTTTGTGTGTGTGGGTGTGTAAGTGTGTGTGTAAGTGTGTGTATGTCTGTGGTCTCTATGACCACTGCCGTTTAAGTAGTGTGTTATGAGTGTATGTGAAGGCTGTGCTTTGGATACGCAGTCCTGCGTCCCGTGCAGTGCTGCTTCAGTATGTCCAGGGTTTTATTTGTGGTGAGCTTAATCACCGACAGGGGCCTTTAAGCTCTATTTAGGCTAGCATGTCAACCTCTCAACTCATACTTGTGGCTCTGTGTGTGTGTGTGTGTGTGTGTGTGTGTGTGTGTGTGTGTGTGTGTGTGTGTGTGTGTGTGTGTGTGTGTGTTCTTTTACATGTTGTGTGTGTGTGGGTGTGGGTGTGGGTGTGGAGGGGTCAAAGGGCCATGCTCTGGGTCAGTGTTTGGGTGGGGAATGTTTGAGGGGAGACAGCAGGTTTGTGGTGACACAGACACAGTGACCCAAACCACAGGATTATGACAAACCACACACACACACACAAACACACACACATTCAAAAGACATGGACAAAATCCAACATCCTCTAAAGCCTGCCACACCGCTGCATGCCTCGTGTCACATAGCAATGCCAAACCATCCTCTCTCTGCTTTCATAAACTAAGTCTCTTTCACACACACACACACACACACACACACACACACACACACACACACACACACACACACACACATACACATGCACACTTACTTTCTGTTAGTGGGGACATACACATACATATGTATCATATGTATTATATAGTTATGTATTATATTGTGTGTGTGTGTGTGTGTGTGTGTGTGTGTGTGTGTGTGTGTGTGTGTGTGTGTGTTTGTGTGTGATAATAACATGCTTCATTTGTATTATATACACAGTGCCACCAAATGTGTTATTAGGAACAGCTGAACAGCTACTCAATGTGTGACAACAGTGCAGTGCATAAAATCATACCAATACAAGCCAGTAGCTCCTGGTGGAATAAAGAAAACACAGAGCAGCTCTGCAGGACGAAGCTCCTTGGTAAAGAGAGATTGGTTGGAGCTCTGTAGAACTGTGGAGAGCAGAGAAGTATCTCAGAATGCCTGGAAGCTCTGCAACAGCAGAAGACAACACTTCTGTCAGCCAAGAATAGAAAGCTGAGGCTGCAGTGGCACAGAATAAGCAACGCTGGACAGCTGAAGACCAGAAAGACCTTATTCTTTATAACCATATGAACAGATTCCCAGCTGAGTTTTACAGATACAGTCATTTCTTTACTGTTTATTTCACCGATAATGTCCCCACAATGTAAAAACCACAGTCTGGGTCCCGCCGTGATATTCACAAATCTCATACCCCTACATACTTGTCCTCGCACACAAGCTCACACACTGTATATAGCTACTTCACTCATGCCTCAGACACTTATACCAGCAGGGCGAACCAGCGCGATCCACAGTCCCCTCATTCCGCTGGCCTGCGTGTTTTCATTTGCGGGCTGAATGGGTGGGGAGGTGTATTTTTGAACTCGTTTAACACACACTAAATGCATATAGCAGCCACACTCCACAGCCAGACCATTTACATTTCCTATTCCCCTTCCACTGTAAAACCACAAGACTGGTGTATGAGCAGCATGCACCAGCCAACCCTGCATATTTCACAGATATGAGTGTGTGTTTGTGTGTGTGTGCGTGCGTGTGTGTGCATGCAAAAGTCTCTTATTTTAATTTGTTGTGGTTGTTATTGCTCATTTTTTGTATTGCTTTATTAATTTTTGATCGAATGCTTATACTCTCTCTTTCTCTTTCCCCTTCTCTCTCTGCAGACACAGATGAGTGCTTAGATGAGACCAACTGTGAAAATGGGCAGTGCTTGAATAACCATGGCTCCTACCAGTGCTTCTGCTCTCCTCCCATGGTACTGGCTCCCAACAACAAGCGCTGTGTTTTACCCACTGTAGCAGGTACAATTTACTCCCAAGTCCTCATTCTTACACTACCCAGTCTTGGAGACCACAGGGTCAGGTGTGGTAGGGTTGTAACCTGTTAATTTAACCTGTGCAGAGAATGGGCTTTAGCAGTGATCTTGACGAGCTATGTAGCCATGTAGTATCTGTATACCCCTCCTAATGATTGGGTTTAGGTGTTTCAGCCACTCTCACTGTCAACAGGTGTATAAAGTAAAGCTTAGGATACCACCTATGCTACAAATCTGCATTTCTGACCTGCTAGAGCTGCCCAAATCAGCAGTAAGTGCTATTATTTTGTAATGGAAGTGTTAAGGAGCAACAGCAGCTCAGACACAAGGTGGAAGTTGGAAGATCCAGACTCTCTTTTGAAGGAACACGGCACAGGAATTGTGCACCGAGAGCTTCAGGAGTGCAAATTGGTTGTGTGAGGCTGAGCAACTTCAAAGATCACTAGGGACAATGCTGAGTGTCGGCTGAAGTGGTGCAACTGGGATCTAGAGCAGTGGAGTAGTGTGATGGATGAATCTGGGTTTGGTAGTCTGGAGAACACTTCCTACTGGTGTGCAGGCTTGATTATTCTTCTTGAATTATCAGAATATTTCTTTTTAAATAGCACTCACTGGCCACTTTATAAGAAACACCTCCCTTGTGCTTCCCCTCACTGGTCACTTTAATAGATAAACTCACCTTGTGCTTTCACTCTGTGGTGACTTTATTAGAAACACCTGCCTTGAGCTACCACTCACTGACCACTGTATTTTCCCAGAGCACAGAGAGCAGACCGTGTTCCAGAGTGTTTGCTGGACGAGTGTTACCAAGGAGATGGTCTGCAGTCGTCCATTAAGTAACAAGATGACCACGTACGCCGAGTGCTGCTGTCTGTATGGAGAGGCCTGGGGCATGGAGTGTGCTCTGTGTCCCCCTAAAAACACAGGTATGCACTCACACATGCAGTCACATCACATTGTAGTTCACTGTAGTTTAAGGACCTCTGGGGTTCTGATCTGTTGGGGCAGGGTGGACGTTCCTCTCTGTCCATCTCCTGATGTTAAGAGTGCCACTGTAAGGTAGGAATCACATAGATTACCCGTAATGGGATCTTTAAAGAGGCTTGAAATTTAGCCTGAGAGATTTCTGTTGAGGGTCAAGCAGTCCTGCTGGACAGACATCTCTAAATGTCTTTGTTAAATAAAAAAAATGCTTTTAAGCAACATCCAACATTTTAGTCTGGATAAATGTTCTATACTGCATTTCTCTCTCGCTCGCAGTGCTGGTAGTTTATGTTAGCCTTCACCTGTTTAATGATATGACACATTGAAAATAAAGCACAAAATATTTTGGCTATAAATTATAAACATTTGTTTGGCTGCACTAAACTGTGCTCTCCTGAATCAATTCACTCTTTTATTTCTCACACATTTCTTTCCATTTTCTCAGTGTGGGCCTTAAAACCTTGGTGCTAAATTCTGTCAACAGCACTCCAGTGACTCCAGTGTGTTTTAAGATGAAGAATAAATTGAGCTGAGAAACTAAGGAAGGGAGAGATGCTGGGTAAAGTGTGGACAGTAGACTGTAAGAACCCAAATGCAACATTTTAACCCAAAGTGAGCCACATATACATATGGGCAGTTTATTCATGATGGATGTTTCAAGCTGTTTCTTTTGCCCCACTCTGTATTTCACAATTCAAATCAATATTTGTTGGAATGATCTGATATTGATTTCTATGAAGCAGACAGTAATCTTGAACTCGCTGGAGTCCTCTCCTGTCATCGGGAAAAATCATACATTTCTCTGAAACAAATAATTATCTCTCTGTTTTTTGTCCTGTTAACATAATAAACATCATCAGATATATCTACTTCTCAAATATATGAAGGAAACAAACTGTACTTTTAAATTATTGTGAGAGAAGCACATGTAATGAGTCACTTCAGTCACTGCACAAGCCTCTATGGCCCACCCAAGTTCAGCTGTTCATATGATAATAGCATGGGCCGGCAGCTCTTACTGGGGGATTACGAGGCAAGAGAACACGTGAAAACACCAATTTTACTCCTGTAAGGATTGTTTTCACGCTGAGCTCCGGGCTTCAAAAGCTCACAGTTACGATTCTCAGCTGCAGCAGATAAAGTTGCACCTTACAACAGCAAGGCAACCCCTCCTTTCATTTGGAGTTGATTTGATCATAACAAGGATGGTATGAGTAAATTCCGTTTGACTTATTTTGTAATGGACAGCATGAATAGTGCTGATTATCTTACTAGCATATCTCAGAAAAATGTAATATTGTGACATTTTTTTTGGTTCATAATTGAATTAAAAAATGTTAACTATCATATTTTATATTCATTACATTTAAAGTGATATATTTAAAACTTTTCAAGATTTTGCTTTAATTTTGTTACAGATTTGTAATTTAGTCAAACCTGAATTTAAATACTGTAATAATGTGAGAATCTGGATTTCTGATTTTCAGAAACCTTTAAAAGGGCATGAAGAATGTGACTTCACATGTAATGAATATGAAATCTAATGTTTGATCTGAACACAATATTCTAATTTTCTGAGATGCAGTAGAAGCATATGTCAGCTCTACAGTTTGTGGAGCTGAAGTTAAAAACCTGTTCTTGTAAGTGAAATGTGCCTAAATGAATCGATATTGAATCAATTCAAATCGAGTCATATTGGGTCAGAAATCAAATGAATTTGGAACAGCAGGCATTAAAATATCCTTTGAAACACCGGTGATGGAAGCTATGATCCTGTACATTTTATAGTTTTGCTCATTCTTAGACATAACAGCAGATTGTTTGGATTACTTTTCCATGATGTGTTTGAGAATGAGATGCATTATTTGGTGACTTCCACCATCCACTTACTGCGTTATGACAATAATACATTTGAAGGCCTGAGACTGGGGTTAATGTCGCTGCTAGAGGCCAGTACAAGTTCAGCATTTCTGACACTTCATTGTGATTGTTTGCAATGACAGATCTGGCTGCTCAGTCCTCAGATATGTCGAGTTTAGAGGGTCAGGATGAAGAAAAAACACTACAGTAGTATTTCTAGCTTGGTTGATGACCTAGAGTTTGCTCCGAATGCACATGCACAACCCGCATAACCTGATTTTGCAAATCTGTCAAATCAAACAGTCCATTATTTCTCTTTATTACTTAACTTATTACCAAACCCTTCACAAGCTCAATGTAAGCATAGAAAAATAGACTAATCCTACAGTAGAGGGTTATTCCATAACATCTCTGGAACTTTGTCTGACCTCTACCAGATACTGTAATGCAAACATGCTCTTCTACATCATTGTCTTGCTGGAGAAACATTATTCCTTCTCAGCTGCAGACAAAACAAAACGCAAGGAACTTCCTCTCAGGTGGCCCAGTACCTTGAGTGCTGTGGGCCCAAAATAGACTTAGACAGCATTACCTTCCCAGTGTGCATGCTTGTGGCCAAACTGCAGAAAACACTTACGCACATGTGCCCTTTTGTATCCCCAAGAAACAGGGTCTTGTAGGGGCTGTCCATCTGTCTAGAATTACTTGCAGAGTGTTACTGTACTGTAAAATTGTGTTTCCTGCTCAAACACATCAAAACTCCAGCCCTTTTCCGATGCTGCGGCCTCTCGAAGACAGGACTGGAACACAGTCTGGTGGTTTGTGGACCGAATTCGCACTACAAGCTACACAATGTGGAGAGACAACATTAAAAGCTTATGGATGAAGGTCGTGTTTAGGGATTTGGAGGAGATTAAGTTCCACTGGCATTTCATGCCTCATTTGGCATTTGAATAATTCCATATGCGAGCACTCTTCCCCGAAACGATTGGATGATTGTGGGCATGTCGTCATCTGGCTAATGTAGCGGAGACGTTTTCCGGTTGCTGTGGCTGTGGTAATTAGAAACATGTTACCTGTAGCAATGGGACGTCCCAGCCGTGAGAGGTTGGGATGAGAGACAAAGCAAAGGTACGAGACAGGAACAGATTGCAGAGGTTTGGGTTCTAGCAGCAGACCAGTACTATTTGGGGCAGTGGGGGTTAAGTGCCTTGACCTAGGCACTTCCAGTGACTTGACTCCCAGTTAGTGCTGGGAATTGAGCTCACAACCTTCTGTTTGCTGTCTAAGATTACCACTAGGCTACCAGCCACTATCAAAAATATAGTAACTGTTGTAATCTAACTGTGGTGTATAGTAACTCGGCCTGACAAGATAATGATGTCATCAATTTAAAATTCACTGCTCTTTATCATCATTATACAAATGGTGAACTGGGTGTAAAATGCCACTAATAATAATTCATTTTACAATACAGTCGTGAAAAAATTAAAGAACATAATGGACACCTTTGACTTTTTTAACTTCTTTAAATATATGGACATTTGATCTTCATTTAAACTACATTGAGAGATGGAGATGATATAACTAAACATGTACAACTGAGGAAATGTCTTCATAAAATCATTTGTAAAATATAATTCATACAAATGCAATTTTATTACGAGGAAAAAGTTAGGACACCCCCACATTTATTACTACTAAAACTACTATCCTCATTCCCAGTGCTAATGTGCTTTGGACAGATGAAATTATTCAGAACCAATCAAAGCATTTGAGCACAAGAACATCATAGCAACTGTGAAGCATGATGGTGGAAGTGTCATGGTTTGGGGCTGCTTGGCTGCAGCAGTGCCTGGAGATCTCTTGATCATTGAAACCACTATGGAAGAATCTTACTTCCAGTCAATGTCCGAGAGTCTGGGTTATAGACAGCTATAGGAATATCTTCTTTCAGCTATCTTCTTTCGGCTGCTCCCTTTAGGGGTTGCCACAGCGGATCATCTGCCTCCATCTTGCTCTGTCCCCTGCCTCCTCTACTGTTACCCCAACCATCTCCGTGTCCACCTTCCAAAATGTCCTTCCTGACGCAACCCTCGCCATTTATCCGGGCTTGGGACCTGGAAACATCTTAAGGAAACATCTAATTGACATTATTTCCTCAAACGAAATTAGTATTTCTATGAATTACTTTTTACTTTCTTAATTCATTTCCATTAATTAATTTTGTTAATGTTTCAAATACATTTCTTCAGTTTAATGTGTTTAGTTCTATTGCCTCCATCCCTCAATACAATTAAAATGAAAATCAAATGCCCATGTGTTTAAGTAGGTTAAAGAAAAGTCATAGGTGTTCATAGGGTGTCCTGACTTTTTCACATGACTGAATATCATCCAGACAAAAATACTGTGACAGGCCAAGTAGTAACTAGACACAATAGTCCACCAGGAGGACCAGCTTGACCAAACTGGTCAACCAGCTTTTACCAAACAGGATGACAGCTTTACAGCTGATAGACCAGTTAGTCCATCAAACATGCACTCTGGCCAAAAACAAACTGGTTAACTGGTTTAACCAGCCATCTTACCACATTGACCATCCAAGACCAGCTTAGAGCAGAAAGAAGATACCTGCAACAAGTTGGTTTAGGATTTTTATAAGAGTTACCAAAGACTATGTCTCTCTCTCTCTCTCTCTCTCTCTCTCTCTCTCTCTCTCTCTCTCTCTCTCTCTCTCTC
>CM067513.1:27197138-27334126 GCA_034509495.1 Acestrorhynchus altus | reverse complement strand
ATATATATATATATATATATATATATATATATATATATATATATATATATATAATGCACTGTATAATATTTAATCTCCCACATTGTATAACATATAGTGTATGTATTGTGTATAGCATTATAATACCAATATTATTACATTGATATGTACATTGTATATATAGCAGCAAAATATATACAAACAAAATGCATGAATACATACTGCATTTTATAATATAAGTAACTGCTAAATAGGGTGAATAGATGCCTTGACCGGGCTAATTTTGAGTGACCTACTGACCAGTTAGTCCCACTGGTTTAGCATTATATATATATATATATATATATATATATATATATATATATATATATGCCCATAGAGAATTTGTCCTCTGCATTTAACCCATCCACACACACACACACACACACACACTTGGGATTTCATACAATAGGGAGCAGTGAGCACACGTGCCCAGAGTGGTGAGCAGCCCTATCCATTAAGGAAGTTAGGGAACTTGCTGAAGGGCCTTGACAGTTCAGGGATTCAAACTGGCAACCTTCTAGTCACAAGGCTGGCTCCCTAACCACCAGGCCATGACTGCCCTTAAACAGGTTGAGGAGAAAATATGCCTGTCTATAGTAAAACGAAAGAAACCAGTAATGTAGATAATCTCTTCGTTTTTTTCCAGAGCTGTATGTATATATTGCAGTTGTTTTTTGGACGTGTTTCCTGAAACACATCTAAACATGACCTCTGCAACTCTGTGCACCGAGGAAAGGACAGCAGACCTGCCAAGGTCATGCCACAAAACAATGCTCCTTGTGTGTGTGTGCGTGTGCGTGCGTGTGTGTGTGTGAGTGTGTATATACATGCATGTGATAGTATATGTATCTACTGAACGGAGTGACAGAATGACTTGGTGCTGATATTAAGGGACCTGTTGAATAGCTATTTTAATGCTTAGATAGATCAGTTCAGCAGTATGTGCTTATGCAGATTCCGGTATGAATTTCTGTGCTGTTATTTTGGTCACTCAGTTGTATGCGCAGGCTTTTATTTCTGTATCTATGTCTGCTCAGGTCATAACTCAAGTGAGACAACCACATGGTTTCACCACTTTGATTCATTATGATCCTAAAACGTGGTTTGGCAACAAGCACACTCCAAATCCTGCAAAAGGAATGGGAGAAAAGGAATGTGACATGAATAAAGATTTTTCCTCCTTGTGCTTTTTGCATGTGAGTCATAATATGTTAACTTAACGTGAAGTCGTTCATGACCTCTGGCATAAACCTACATGAACAAGGTCTTAATCTAACAGGTGACAGTTGCCATAAAGGCTGTGCACATAGCGTCAACTCAGTCGGAATAAATCAAATCCAAAATGAGCGTAGCAGTGTTACAAGTGTTTCGTTTATTTAGAGTATGTGACGTGTAGACGTGTGTGGCTTTAGACACAGGTACTACAGGTGCTACAGATATGGCAAACAGATAGATGCAGCTGTGCGTCTACCACAAATAAAACAAAAAATCGGTAGCTAATCAGCACCATCACCTTCAACTAAATGAATAATGACATGCTGAGGGCCTTTATTATCCGTTTAGCCAATGTCTGATGGCATGTAAGGTGCCAAATAGGTTCATGTGTGTCTGCTCCAGGTAGTCCTATTCTATTGGCAATACTTCTTCCATTTGCACATCTGTGTCAGCAATGAGAGCAGCTGAATGGAGCCGAATTCATTAGAATGGGTGTCCACAAACATTTGGACATAAATAACAAAAACAACAAACAACAACAGTAATAATAATAATAATAATAATATAAGGATGATGGTGATAATAAAAACAAACAACAACAACAATAATAATAATAATATAAAAAATAATTTAAATGAAAATAAATAAATAAATAAGGTGCAGTAAACAGCTGTGGTCTGGTGGTTTGGGAACCAGCCTTGTGACTGGAAGGTCGCTGGTTCAAATCCCTGAACTGGCAGGATGGGACTGAAGTACCCTTGAGTACTGAACTCCCCAGTTGCTCCCTGTACGCTAAGGATAGGGCTGCTCACTGCTCTGGGCACGTGTGCTCACTGCCCCCTAGTGTTTGAATTCACTAGTGTGTATGTGTGTATCACTGTGTGTGGATGGGTTAAATGCGGAGGATTCATTCCTGTGTGCACAACACAGTGGGATAAAAAATTGTATAATTAATTACTTATTATTTACTATGTAGGTATATGTCATAGTCATGTTATATTGACAGGTGTGTATACGTTGTAGCTATGCTGCATACTTTTAGGAATGCTGCTCTTCAGTAAAGCCCAATCAGAGTTTACGTGCTGTCATATCTTTAGTGTATTACTAGATGAATAGATATACAGACGTTGATACACATAGATTGATACAGTCGTATGCAAAAGTCTGGGCAATCCTGGTCAAAATGACCATGTTACTGTATACACTTCAGCAAGCTGCATATGAAATGAAATGTAAGCAAAACATATTTTTTATTTTATCTTTTACATCTTCAAAATAACAAAACAGGAAACTTTTGGGTACCCTGCATGGTTAGTACCTAGTACCACCCCTTTGGCAAGTATCGCAGCTTGTAAACTCTTTTGTAGCCAAGACTCTTTCAGTTGTTGTTTGAGGGATGTTCATCCATTCTTCCTCACGGTCTTCCAGGTCTATTAGATTCGTGGGTTGACTTGCACGCACCATTATTTTGAGGTCTATCCACAGATTTTCAGTGATTTTCAGATCGGGGGACTGTGAGGGTCATGTCAAAACTTTTATCTGGGTCAGTCTATTGTGGGTTTTGAAGTGTGTTTTTTTTTTTTTACAGATTGTCTTATGTTTGCTTCCATAATTTGCTGGAATTCCATTGAATCCATTGTACTTTAACCTCATCGGTCCACAAGAATCTTTTCCAAAATGCATCTGGCCTGTTTAGATGTTCTTTTTCAAACTTCTGATGCTTAATGTTGTGGTGAGGATGCAGGAGAGGTTTCTTCTGATGACTCTCTCATAGAGGCCATATTTGTGCAGATGCTTCTTAACCGTAGAACAATGTACCACAACTCCGGAGTCTGCTAAATCTTCCTGAAGGTCTTTTGCAGTCAAGCAGGGATTGTGATTTGCCTGTGAGCAGATGTTTCTGAATAATTGTCTTGGTCTTCCAGACCTTCTGTTGACCTCCAGTGTTTTTTTTAAGTACCATTTTTGAACTGTGGAAATGGCTTTGTATTTTCATAAGGTCTTATCCTGCTTTGTGGGCCTCAACCATTTTGATTCTCAAAGTGCTAGGCAGCTGCTTAGAAGAACCCATGGCCTTTGTTTTTTGGGACAAGGTTAGAGGAGTCTGGGCATTTATAAAACTTTGATATTTGCATCACCTGGCCTTTCCTAATGATGATTATGATCTGAGACCTCAAACCTCCTACAGTTCCCATACATTGCAAGGTACTCCTTCCCTTTTTCCACACATAAATTCTACAAAACCAAATACATTGGTGTTAAAATGTTGAAAATCTCATCTATAAAGCTATAATGTGCAGAACAGGGGTTCCTCCAGGACCAGGGTTGACCAACACTGATACAGACAGACAGACAGACAGATAGGAACTTCCCCAACCCCCGTTTAAAGGCTGTTCCTCAATATGCTTTGTGGTGTGTTCTTACAACATGTTCTTGCCTCACATCACCTTCCACTGTCTAAGTTACATTTCATTACTCAACAATGTGTTCTTGCTTCAACTGGAAAACCGAGGGTGCGTTGTTGGTGACTTGAAGAAACAGGAATTCACTCCTGACACGATGGCAGAAGATGCTGCTCAGAACCGCAATTATGATTTTGAAGTTCTTGTATTTTAAATAAGCCATCCATCTGGGTCTGCTTTTGAAAATGTGGTGAGAAGTAGACAGTAAACTGTAGCTCAGAAACCCACCTACAGTGGCTGAGCTGGTACACAGCACATCTCAAAGATTCACCTTGTGATCTTGTGAGTTCATTGTTGCAAGGTACCTTGCCAGTCCAAAGAACACAAGTCCATTCTTGATATTGGGAAACCTCCTAGGCCTTCATCTAGCAACAGTCATTTTTTGATCAGAGCCACTTGTGTGTGGATATTTTTTGGGATTATATAGCAATGCCAGTGTGTGTGTGTGTGTGTGTGTGATGATAATAAGACATCCATCCATCCATCACCGCTTAGTCCTGAATAGGGTCACGGGGGAGCCGGTGCCCAGCCGGCAACTCTGAGCACAAGGGCAGGAAACAACCCTAGACAGGGCGCTAATCCATCGTAGGGCTCACACACACACATTCACATTCACACACTAAGGGCCACTTTAGAGTCACCTACCACGCATGTCTTTGGACTGTGGGGGAAACCGGAGTACCCGGAGGAAACCCACGCAAACACAGGGAGAACATGCAAACTCCACACAGAAACTTCCCAGCTCGCCCCATCTGGGAATTGAACCCAGGTCCTTCTTGCTGTGAGGCATGTCATACCAAAAGTAACTGTCAACTCCAGCAATAACGTGTGAATGAGCTGTTTGTGGCTCTGTGTGTACTTGTTGCAATGTGTGAGGACCTCTTTGTGAGGTCCCTGTGGTGCTCAAGAAGTATGACATTTCGTGTAAGTGGGGACCTTCTGCTGGTGGACACTTGAACACAAGCACAACTGCTTTTTCTCTTTTTGGAAAAACTGAACAACTGAAACATTGCCTTCTGGGTACTGAGGTTAAGGTCAGGGTTCTGGTCAGGCTTAGGTGTTGTTGTACTAGGTTGCAGTAACTCAGTGCGAGACTAAACCAACATACAGTATATGTTTGTGCATGAGCTCTAATGAGACAGTCAGTAAACGGCTATGCATTCCATTCCAGACGTTACTGTCGTTATCAGTGTTGTAATGTAACTCTGACTGTGTTATTTGAGTGCGTGACTGATAATGGCAGTAAAGGTTGCTGCTGGTGTGTCACTGCCACACGTCATATTTTCCACGTTTATATGAATAAATGTGAACTACGTTAAAGAGTGGAGTCGTCTCCAGCTTCAGCAGCTACTCTCTGTTCCCTCTGCTTCTCTCTGTTTCTTTCCTTTCCAGTCACAGGGCCAGTCTTGGCCCAAGGTCATTTGCAGACTTTGTGACTGGTTCACTCTCTCTTTCATTTAAAACAAACACACACACACACACACACGCACACACACACGCACACACACACACACACACACACACACACACACACACTTGTGTCTCTCCTCTCCTTCTTCTATCTGTGTCTCACACACACACACACACACACACACACACACACACACACACACACACACACACACACACACACACACACACACATTTCAGCCACTCATATTCACATCCCATTGAATATGTGACATGAATGAGTGCAGAATAGAACAACATTAACAAAGCAATACAACACCTACAGACTTTCATTATGAAGAGAGAGCTCTTCTTCCAAAAAGCAACCTTCTTTCTCATAAGAGAAAGAAGATGCATATCTGGGAAGGGGTTTGAAAAGATCTCAAAGATCTCAGCCGTTCCACTGTCCACAAAATAATTTAGTGGAGAGCATTTAAAACAACTGCCAACGAAACGGATAAAGAAGTAGACAGGCAGATGCTAGATGTTGCTGTATTTGAGATCATGTTTTGATCACCACAGTGTTTCGAACACCACAGTGTTTATCTGAGCTGTGAGGATTTGATTGCATGTTGTAGATGTTGGATGATCACCACTCCAGCTCATTCCTAACTCCCCACCTCTTCCCAAATGCATTGGATGGAAGCACTTTCATTCCAGAGAACACAGATTCATTGCTCCACAGCTCAATGCTGGGCGGTTTTATATTATATATCTTCTAATAACGTTTCTGATAACGTGCACAGTTTATAGTGCAGTTGATTCCCGACAGTGATTTAGTGATTGAAGGTGTAATCAGTAATGAGTAAATCTCAGAGTCGTGCTCTGCTTGTATTCCACTGGATGCTTTTCTGCTTAAAGGATGGCGATTACACGATGAAGGTTTAAAATGACGTGTCGTTGTATTTCTGAGCTAGGGAAGCCATTCTACTAGCGGTCATGCTTACCATGAGTGTGTCATTTTCTCCCCGGTGCGGAGGAGGAAAGATGCTGCTGGCAGGTTCCTCCAAGCTCATGCTTTTATTTTACACTTGAACTGAATGTTTTCACACCTTTGCTGACAATAATACAAGTCACAAATCAGCCCTGCTTCGTTTTTGCCATCAATACAGTAAATCTGTTAGCTCTGTGCTCTTACTGTAAAGGCACAATTCTGCTGCATTTGTTTTTGTGTGTGTGTGTGTGTGTGTGTGTGTGTGTGTGTGTGTGTGTGTGTGCATGCATGCAAATGCACTACAGGATGTTTGATTGCTGTAACAGAGTGAGCTCTCCACTTCAAAGAGTTGTGTAAAGCTACAGGTGAGGAAGTCGGATTTTTTTAGCTTGTATTTGTGTGTGTGTGTGTGTGTGTGTGTGTGTATGTGTGTGCGTGTGTGTGGGCCTGCTAGTTTTGTGCACTTGTTGTTGTTCCCATCCCTCAGAGCTGTAGATAAAATCCTCCTCTGTCTTCAATCATTAACTTGTGAAGGTGGTCTGTTTGTGGTAATGGATATTTGGCCACTCGGAACACCTTTCTTTTTCATATTGATGCCCAAATCTAGAGTATTTGCTGATGTTTAAAGTGATGGGAAAACTTTAAAAATAATGCAAAAATTATATATTGGCAAGTAAATTAATCCTAAAAAAAAAAGGTGCATATAAGGTCTATTTCGATACATTTTACTTCCTTTTACTTACATGCTTACTTTTTCATTAGTAGATTGAATAAATCATTAAGTAGAAAGACAAAATACAGTACTATGCAAAAATTTCAGTTTTAGTTAAAACAGCCATTAGGTTTCTCACTGATTTTTGTCCCCGGAATATGACATTACTCGTGTGTCAGTAAAGATTCCGGTACCTTTCATCTTCTGTAAAACAAGCCATGTTCATTTTACAAAATTTACCTGAGTCAACCGTCTGTCATATCCTGTGGAAAATATGTTTTCCATGTTTCCAAGTGTAGAGGCGCTTGAGGAGACGTGGGTATCTGAAAACCAGAGGTATGAGCATGTCAAAAGGTTACTCCACGGTTGGCCACGGTGTAACCTTTTAACACACATTCTGACTCACCTCCTTTCCAAACACCCCGCAAGCTTTCACGTGCACCCAGTACTCCAACCTGCTGAGACCCATGCTTGCTTGAGGAGGCATTTAGGCAGAGTCCCAGTTGTGTACTACACACTAATACTGTATGGTGTAGACTGTACACTAATCTAGTGGATCGAGTTTGTTAACATACTAACCCATTTTGTGCTGTCAGGAAGTGCTGAAGCATTGCCATACCAACTAAGGTCACTGCACATGTTCCTGATGCTGCCGCTGCAGCACCTTTGCCCACCTGTTGTTGTTTGCTTTTCCAGAACTGAGACATAGCTCCTCCCTTTCTGTTCTGCATTGCATTGCACCACACCAGAGGCACTTGAGCGCCAGAGGAGGATGGGTTCCTCTCTTGAGCCTTGGTTCCTCTCAAGGTTTCGTCCTCCTAGTCTGAGGGAGGTTTTCATTGCCACTGTTGCCTGCTGGCTGCTCAGTTGAGGCTTGGACCCGGATTTCTGTAAAGCTGCCTTGTGACAATTCCTATGGTGAAAAGCACTATATAAATAAACACTGGTTCATGAACTCAAAAAGCTACCGGTTCTGAGTATGCATCATGGATATTAGAGTATACACAACGTTGACACTTCTACCTATGTTATGATAGAGTCAAAATATTAGTAATTGGTACGCAATTGGGACACAGCCTTACTAATAGCTTGGGTCATTCAAGTGTGTGGCAAACCTCACAGACGCAAATCCGTATAGATGCAACACTTTACACTTTAGATACGTCATCATGTTGCATAACCTATATATATATATATATATATATATATATATATATATATATATATATATATATATATATATATATATATATAGGTGTTTTGAGGGGGACGAAAAGAGCAATCAGGTTGCCACTGCCATTAATGCATTTATTTTCTTTTTATTTTCTAGATGTGCTGTCATAAAATTACAATACCTGCATAAAACTCTGCATTGGACTTTCGATGTCTTTTTCTGCATATCATGATGTTGGTTGACTGGTGGGGGTTTGTCTATTTTCTCTCAGTGGACAGATTGGACACCTTTGACTGTTTTCAGGTCTGAGACGAGACAAGAGTGGCTGTTTATCTGATGCAGCAGTTGCAGTGATCTACCAGGTCTTGCGCCGCTGTAAGGGGGTCCCGTTTTTATTGGAAGCTTCTTTTTTTAACTTTCTTTTCTTGAAACTTTCTCATTCGTTTGCATCTGATCTCCTCAGGAACCTCCTGAAAAACGGAGAACGTAAATTTCATAGCAGTTTTGAGTAGAAACTCTCTGGCACACTGTTGTAAGTTGAAGATTTTGGTCAAATTTATATAGTCTAGATGCTCGTTGACCAAATTCAAGATGCTCTCATATGCAGAGGTGGTGTTGTTTTACTATGTGACAGGTTTACCGCCTGGAAAATCTACACAGCCAACACGACTTACACAAAACCACAGCTTTTTTAGTAAGTTAACCTCTTAAAACCCTGCGTTTACGTCCTCACTCTCATCATTCGGTACAGTCAGCCATTGTTTGAGGCCTGTTTTGCTGCTCTAATTGACCTTCGACTGTACTGACAGATGAAGAAAGAACCGTTTTGTTTAAACAGGGGAGCTGACGCCTTATTTTCTTTAAAACATAAGGTAGACCGATATAAACGGGGTGGATAGATGACCAACTACAAGATGTGATGTAACTGATTTTCTGTAAAAATGAATGAAGTGAGAAATACGTTTCTTGAATGTCTTGCTAGATTCAAACTTTTGGTCAGATCTGCTAAATCTAAAGGCTCCTAGTGCAACGTGACTTGGTTTTTGCATCCAAATAGTGCAGCTGGGAGGTATGAACACATTGGTGAATCTCAAATGACTTTGAAGCTCAAATGACTGCTTGGGTGAATGGAGCTGTAATAACGTTATTTTATGATCTACACTGACAAACACCCAACACTGTAACTGAACCAGACCAGTCTCTTATAGCAGACGTGTAACTGTGCACAATGCTGCATGGGGTGCATTTCTAGAGCAGCATGATTTCAAGAGGAATTCATTCATGTAGGTCTAATAGAGCTTTTCAGAGACGTGTACAGTGTGCAGTAAATGTTTCTTGTGCATATGCGTTAATTACTGATGCAACCCGGAGACACAGAAATGAACTGAGAATGTTAGGAAGTAAGCAGTGTAAATATATGACCTCCACCTACATCTCCACCTAACCCTAACCCTAACACTAACCCTAACCCTAACCTCAACCACTCATAAAATCTGACATTTTTAATGTGTGTGCATGACTTTTCATTTATCAATTACTTTGTTTTAAACCCCAGGACAGTAACAAGCCACATTTAATTCAGGAAAGCATGGATTATGTGTATGTGGTGAAAGAGTGCCCCAGTGGATGGGAGCATTTGTGGGAATGGCAAGCAGGTGACAACACATAAACGTGCAAATGTATATGTAAATACATAGGAATTAATTAACAGTGTTGCAGAAGGGATTGGATGAAGGTTTCTCAATGAAACATTAATATATGAATTATATTATTGCATGGCAAAAAATGAAAAAGCTCATGAATATACTGAAATGCATGATAGAGTTTTTGTTATGAGGGGGGTGATGATATTTCAGTTTTCAAAAAAGAGGACAGCGGAGACGCAGGCGTCCGCAGTGGTTGGGTTGTTATGGCAGGGGGCTTCAATGTGTCCTAATTGTACGACCATGACAATGTGTGTGTGAGAAGCAATTTAATGAGTATCTATACTCATTAACTGTGTATATAAGTCGATAGATGGATGGATGTATGGATAGATGGATGGTATGTTTACCTTTACCACCTTTTACATGTTATAGTCCATAAAAATCCACTATTTCACTATACACTGTCCAGTCTTTCTGGTGTGTCCAACGGGCTCTAACTGTGTGTGACACTGATTTCATTATTGTTTTAAGTCCTTTGGATGTTATTTTTCTCTGCAGTTCCACTGAGATTAAACGATCATATTCATATTATGTCTGATTTTGTTTAAGGCGGGACTTAAATATATATATTCAATATATATATATATATATATATATATAGAAATATTGTGTATTTCGTTGCATTTTATAATTGCATTAAGTCAATTGAGGCTGTGCATTGCTGTCATTTTCTGTGGGTTACTTTGTGTTAAGAAGGCTTATTTCTTTAGTGTGACGTGGCTGCTATCATATGATCTACTTTACCTAACCTTGCACTACAGCATGAGATATTTTAGCCTAAAACTGTCTGACAATCAGGTCAGATTTTCACTTCGGCCTTGCTGATGGTATCGGCACAATCCCAAACCCAAAAGGTACTGGGTCAGTGCCATTTCTACAGACACTGACAGGCACACATGAGCATTTATTTCTAGAATGTTGCTCCCATTTAGTCACTGTTAATTAGTGGACACTGCAGTAATAGAGGGGGTATTTACCCCCCCACACAACCCCAATTGTTATTCAGAGAATGGTCGTGCACTGGAGCTCTTGTTTCCAGTAAACTCTCAGGCTATTTTTGGACAGTGTGTGTGTGTGTGTATGTGTGTGTGTGTGTGTGTGTGTGTGTGTGTGTGTATGTGTGTGTGTGTGTGTGTGTGTGGCATTGCATTTAGCCCTGTATGGAGACCAATTGTCCCCAGGATGTTGGAAAGCATGAAGATGTGTCTTTTTTTTATTGAAATTGTGAAAACAGTAACACAGATTTGGTTTTGGATGGTGGGGTTGAGGTACTTAGGTACTTAGCAGTATTTAGAAACGGTCACGAAGAAATGAAAATACCCCACATGATAGGAACGCAAACTTATGTACTGGTTTCTCACGGCTCCCATCTGTTCTGGCCAGTGTGAGTAGGGACTGAGTAGGGTCTGGCTGGCCAAAATGATGGTGCCATTTGGTTCATTAGACTTGATCATGTCTTTATTCCTCACACTTTCTCTAATGACTTAGAGAATCGTATATTGATTGTTAAAGGAACAGATAATTCATCTCTTTATGGGTTTTCGTGATGAACAGATGCCTTTGCAGACTTTTATTGTAGTTATATTTCTTTAGTTTACTGATTTTCAATTTACCCATGCTTAAACTTGTTAGGACTCTCTCCCTCACACCAGGAGGATGAAGACAAGCACATGCTCTGATATAACAGCTAACAGATGCTGAATGCCATCGCTCTGGGTGTGATGTGGGGAGAGAGCGCCATCTACCCACCCATAGAGAGCATAGCTAATTTTGCTTGCTCAGGCAGGCAACCTGGCCTTCGCACTTGCAATCCTTGGATCGTAGTTCTAGTGTTTTAGACCACTGAGCCACTCTGAGCTCTCCCATATCTTCTAACTTCTTCTAACTCGTATTCAAGAATAAGACTCGTTAATAAGACTCATTCCAACGCATCATGAAAGCGACACGTTTGATCCTTATGGTGTTTTTAATAGCACCTACTGTTTGTTCCTGAGAAACAGATTTTACATCATTTAAGAAGAACTGTTGTGTAAGGGCGACACATGGATAAGTGTGACGCCCCCGAAATCAGGGTGACACAGCGCAATTCATTTAGTCCCGAGTTATGGAGGGGATAGACAGCCTTAGCTGCGGGCATGCGAATTTCATTGGAAATGGTTTCTGAAAAGCAGCCACAGGCACTTATGACACACTTCCCTCTGCTGACTCTCTGTGGTCTGTGACCAAAAGCGGGCACACTGAGAGAAGAGTGACACTTCTGTGATTCTGTGAGGAGAAGGAAAACATTGGTGAACACAGCTGAGAGTGAAGTTATTTCAAACAGTTATGCGTGTACCTTATATACTGGCCTGCGGCTCTACCAGTGCTCACTGGTTCATCACCAGTAGCGGTGCTAGAACTGCATTTTTGAACCCTGACATCAATCCATCCATCCATCCATCTTCTTCGAAAGGCAGGAATACCCCCTGGACAGGCCACACACACACACACACACACACACACACACACACACACACACACACACACACACACACACACACACACAGAAAGACCTTTGAATCTTGACCACTGATGTGGGTAGCATCAAGAAGAGCATGTTTCTGCAGTTGTGCAACCTTGGAATCTTGAATGCAGTCATGGAAATAAAAGATTTGGTTGTAGTGTGATGTTCTTGCTTGGACAGGGAATCCAGCTCTAGCCTGGCACATAATGTTACACTGTACCAAGCCCAGCCAAAGACCCTGCAAAATACAAAAGTATTAGGACACGGTATTATAAAGAGTTTATCATGCTTTTCTTGGAGAAACTGTCTCTATTGTCCTGGAAAGGCTTTTGTACTAGATCTTGGAAAATTGCTGTGAGGATCTCATTGCATTTCGCCACGACTGATATTGAAGTCAGGATGTTGAAGTAACTGATCTTAGATGTTTTTAATAGAGCACCATCATTTGAGAAGACGTGTGGTCAGTGGGCATCCTAAGTCATTGCTGTGATGTCCCAAGTGGTTCCTCGGGAGTTGTTAGTCTACCTGTTTTTGAGCATTCTGTTATTTATTCCTAATGGAAAAAAAATGCATCTCTACTGTTTACACAGTAAAGAGTGTTCAGTGAAACTTTACACTCTGTAGGTGGTTTGGTGTTGATTTTGTGAAAACATTGAGCAGAAAAATTGATGAATGTAATTTAAACAATAATGATGTTGTGCATTATTATTAATATTTTTAATAATGGTGTGCACGTTATTATGTGATAATGCATCTCCTGAAACAGTTTGCATTCTTTTGGTATTCTTTTATCACGCTAAAGCTCTCTTCAGCAGAAACAGCCAGCAACAGTTGATCTCAAATTAGCCGTTGCTTGTCAACAGGCGATGCCAGAGTCTGGCTGAGGACCGTGGAAAAAAAAATCTACTGTTACCGCTTGCACTGGGTTCCAGCATTCTGAAAAGCTTCCTTCCTCCTTCACCCTTGCAGACACAAACCACATTACAGATAAGAGGCCCCAACTCTTATACCCTCCCACAGGTTACAAAACATCACACTCTGTAGTTTGAGGATGAGATCAGGGATAGTTGATCGTTTTTTGGTGTTCATTCTCAGTGTTCATTATTGACTCGCCAGTGATCAGGTGTAACATCTCAAAAAGCCTGTTTCTAAAAACATACTTTTGTAAGTTTATGATTGACATCTGCTAATTCTTACTCGTATATGTACTTGGTCCTCACTGGGTTCTAACTTTAACATCCTGGGTTGCCACAGTTACACTAATGCTGATAGGGGATTTGCAGTTACACTAGTACCGAGCTAACACTGGCCTATGATTTAGATTTAATACTAGTAATCAACTTAAAAAGTGACATTTGAATCTTGCACTATATACTAGTACATCTAGAAAAATTGGAATATTGTGAAAAAGTTTTGTCCCCCTGTAATCTAATGAAACAGAATGTTTATATTCATTACATTTAAAGTTAAATATGTAATTTTATGGTTTTTTTTATGAAATTGTAGTCAAATGTAAACATTGCAATAATGCAATAATTTCTGATGTTCAGTAGCTTTTAAAAAAATGCATGAAATATGTCATTTTAAATGTAACGAATATAAAATCAGATGAACTTTTTGTATGAATGAATATTTTCACAATATTCTGATTTTCTGAGACGCACTAGTACATGTAGTGTATCCAATCAAATCAAATCAAATTAAATCAAAGAGAAACGTTTCATATTTTTTTCATTCATTTTTCATTCAATTCTCCCTGAACAGTGAGAGATCAGGAGAGAAATTAACAGCTATGAACTGATGAAGTTAAGCCACTCAGCAAAAAAACCCAAAAAAGACTAATTTCTACTAAACTAAGAAACCGTAAATACACACAAACATCCTGTTGAATGGAGAGGGGACGTCATATTATTATAACTAAACCTTCGCCTTCATGTTGCCCAGCAACAGTGTTTACGGTATCAGACTACAATGTGTGGTGGAAGAATTGTTTACTGGGGATGTTTTTGTCTAAATAAATATATTTGTGAATTGGCATATTTTTATCAATCTTATTAAAACAATAAAGTCACTTATTTAACGTGTGTCGCTGCAGTTTTATCACGGGGGAAGGAACCATTTGATCGCAAGGCCTCTCGTGGCTTTATTGCTTTATTTTACTATATAAGTCCTCAGTTCCCCTGACGTACACACTTAAACGTCATTGAAAATCTGTGGACAGACCTCAAAAGAGCAAGATAGCCCAAGAATCTTACAGAACTAGAAGCCTTTTGTAGTAAGAATGTGAAAAAATGTCCCCAAAACAAGAACAAAGACGGCTACAAAAAGCATTTACAAGCCACGATACTCGCCTAAGGGAGCTTTGAGTCTTTTGACTTTTTGGAAACTGTAATGGATGGAAATAAAAAGCTCATGCTTAACTCCACCAGTAACTCAGCTCAGAAAACAGATCAAATTCACTCGTTTCCAACTGAATTAAATCCCAGTTTAAATGCCAGCGGAGCCTCCAGTGCATGTTTACTGCCCCGTCCACCTGTACATGCTCAACCTGCATGCAGACTCGGACCGACCAGTGAGAGGGGACGGTTCTGATCACGTCGCTGATCCAAATATTGGGTTACAAAGGAAAAGGAGGGAAGGAAGGACTGTTTGCTCTCTTTCTTTGCTCACACAGTGTTCAGTAACGTCCTAAAGCACTGATACATAAACACAAATAAGTATATATCTTTAATTATTTAGATATTCATTTTATTTGTACTGCTGTCAAGTATTTTGAGGAGCTTATCGTAATCAATACAAATACCTCCAAATCAACATTCTTGAGATCTGAGATGTAAAGTGTTGTGTGGTCATTATAAGTAAATAAAGGAATAAAAAACAAACTGGCTGTGGGTCCTACGGTACACCTTATAGGTGGGCTCAGTCTTAACAGTCTCAAAACAAATCACAGGTAAGTTTATCAGGTAAGTAACCTACACACACACGTCTCTGGTCTCATCACAAGGCACAAGTACATTTTCATACAAATCTCCACATTTGTACATCAATTCAACAGGTTTGAGCAGCCGACGATCTCCTGAAAATCCTGTTTCTATTTTTTTGGCAAATAAAATATTCAACTTATTCAACTTTATGCCTTTTGCACATCAGGTCATCTTTTACACACTTTGCATTTAGCAGATATTTAGACCATGATGCCCGAACTCGAGCGTTAAGTACAACTGAATGCTTAGGAATTCATGTCATCAGTGTTTTCCGTGTAAAGTGCTGGATCTGGAACTAAAGTTTGGAATTCTTGCCCAGTTTAGTCATCATCAACATATGCCCCCTTGTTTTGACTGACGCACCGTTGGAACAAAGGCAGTGTCTGAATCTGTTGTCCGAGCCATTGTCCGAGTGGGACAGTAGCAGCCGGGCCTATTATTGTGTCTGAAAGTTTGATGTATATGCTATTGTTGCACTGGTCCCGTAGAGGTCACTCTCAGGTGAAGCTGTGTGTGCAGGCTGCGGACGCCGGCTGGCATCATTTGCTTTCTTTAGAAAGGAGGAGGAAATCATGTGACGCTGCTGAGAATAAAGACTCAACACCGCTGCTTTTCTTACACATCCTGTTCATCAGCTACTGCCGGCAACAACAACCTGCCTTTATCCTTATAACATGGAAGAGAGAGGGCAGAGAGAGAGAGAGAGAGAGAGAGAGAGAGAGAGAGAGAGAGAATTAGAGAGATGATTACTGGTGACAGTCATTTGCTCATCGTGGATGATGTTCTCCCACCCTCACTCTTTCTCTCTCACTCTCCTCACCCTCGCTATCTGTCACTCACACATATACACATGCACACACACCCATTTCGCATGGACAGAAAGAACTAGACTGCTCAGCCTTGGTGCTAAGAGAATTCTCTCACTCTCTTACCATCGCTCTCTCGTTTTCTTCATATCTGTCTCTCATTCGCTCAAACACACACGTTTTAATGTTGTCCTGTTTGTATTAGAAGTATTTATATTGTAACATAACCAGTATGTATTGCACACTGGGTATCACACCTCAGAAACAGTGGTGGGATATATTCAATCTATTCACTTTATGCTTTCGTTGTTCACTAATTCACACTGTCGAACGTGGCAATGAGTTAAACAGGGTCTAGAATGTTCAACTGTGAGTCATAATGGAATGATGCAGGTACAGTACATGGACATGGCCAACTGTGAACCTCAAACACTGTTTCTCCTTCAAAAAAGCTGTGAAACAGGGCAATTCCAAAACCCCCACACTGTCATCATAGTCTAGATTTTACCCTACAAATTTACATAAACCCCACCCACTAGAGCAGCCCTAGTCTTAGCTGAGTAAAGTACGACTTTTGAAGAATATGGTGTTGTTGAAAGTGGAGATCAGCTCATCACCTCAGTGTCTAAACAAAACTTTTCATCTCTATTTTTGTTGTGGTTCTGTTTTTGATATTTTACATTGTACCACAATTCCACACCAGTCAGACCAGCAGAAATGGTCCAGATGACGTGACTTTAATGAACTTGTGCTGAAATTTAAGAAGACTCCATTTTTTAGGGGGGGTATCATGTTTTGTTCTGACAGTGACACCATACACTAACATGTCTCATATGTGTTTGTAAAAACAAGCATACATTAGAAC
This sequence comes from Acestrorhynchus altus, assembly GCA_034509495.1. Taxonomy (NCBI): domain Eukaryota; kingdom Metazoa; phylum Chordata; class Actinopteri; order Characiformes; family Acestrorhynchidae; genus Acestrorhynchus; species Acestrorhynchus altus. Next base: position 27,317,295 of record CM067513.1, on the reverse strand, counting down.
AGATACAGGTCATCATTAAAACAGTTAAACCAAAGAATTTCTCATTTTGAGATCTCGTGACTTACTCTGAAGAACAAAACTTGGTTCCAGAGTTCTCCTGGATGCTCCCATGCAGCATCTGGACGTGTTCAACTCCATCATCGGCTCACTTGATTTAACATCATCGTGCAAGATTTACGAAACTAAAAAATGAGAACTAGAAGTAATAAATGACTCCCACGATGAGGGGGTTGGAGATGTTTTTGGGAAAATGGACAAGCTCACGTATCTGAGACACTTTGATGAGAACCGAACTGTGACATTTTAAACGACATCTCCAAAACTTACAGCAGGTATTGTGGGGTGTTCCTGGTATACAGTGGTCAGTACTTACCAAAAGTGCTCCAAGGAAGGCCAACCGGTGAACTGGTCATGGTCATGGGTGGCCGAGGCTCAGTAATGTGTATAATGCTCATCTGGTTCAGTCCCTCAGAAGAGCTCCTGTTGCCCAAACTACTGAAGTGATGTTGGCTATGTCTTGTAGAATCCAGAGCTGTTCATGTGACACAAATATAGAATATAAGGCAAACTCACGTCTGTATATGCTTAAGAAATGGCAAAATATACAATATGATGGAAAACATAACAAAGGATCATTTTTAAAATATCAGTATTTAATTGTATCAGCAGAAAGACAATGATACTGTATAATCATATAGTGCTGTTGTGCTTGTAATTACATATACATAAGAACTGTATTACAACTGTGGTCTTAACCCTAATCTTCAGTTTCAGTGTTATGTTTTCACACACATTTACACTGAAAAAAGCCACAACAGGACAAAACAGTGGTCAGCCCTTCCCTCCCTTTAACGTATTGTGACATGTTTCCTGTGTGCTGTGTTCCAGTTTACCTTGCTGCGGGGCCGTATTTTTAGCCTGGCTGAAAGGAAACACTGTAACACAGGCAGGAAGCGCGTATCGGGAAAAGAATAGGTGGAAGTCTAACTTGCCATTTTGACAAACAATCCCGTTTCTGCATGAGTGCACTGTGGGGGGCAAGGGACCACCACAGCTCAATAGAGACAATTTGAGAAGTGAGGGACAGAGACAGACAGATATAGTGAGAGAATCCTTTTAGCACTGTGGCTGAGTGTAGTATCATCTTGGCTACGCCTGGGTGTGTGTGTGTGTGTGTGTGTAAATGTGTGGGAGCAGAGCAGGTGGACACATGCCTCATATTCCTCAGCCATGTGGTGGAGGCAGATCCTGCTGCAAAGCTGCTCTGTCGAGAAGACGATGGTGCTGGATCTGTTGTTTGTTAGTAATCTATAAATCCAGTTGCCCAAATGCAGTTCCCCATCACCTGTCTGATCAGCCTCTCTTCTCCTTCCTTGTTCACCCATAAGTTATTGCATTTGGGTTTGAGGTCTGTTAAGTCTGTAAAGTAACAGTTGTGGAATTGGGCCAAACACAACCGTTCCTACGGTTCGCAGTACGTCGCTTCCACGTAACACACTCCAAGGAAAACATCTTACATGTAAAGTTTCAAGCCATGATGTACAGCATTGCTGGGCAAAGGCATCGCCTGTGCTTGAGCTGGAAAAGCACAGAGCTGTGAAACAATATGAGAATTGCACATCGGTATCGTACCTTTCCACTATGAGCAGTTTCATTTACATAAATGATCTTCTTAGAAAGGACTTTAAGGGAAGCGAAACTGATCTGAACAACTGTGCTCGCGCAGCTTTATATAATGCATCCAGAAAGTATTCACAGAGATGTGCTTTTTGCACATTTCATGTTTCAGCCGTATTTCAAAATGCAACAATTCATTTTTTCTCTCCAAATTCTACACACAGTATCCCATAATGACTGAATGAGGTTTGTTTGAAATCTTTGCAAATTTATTACAATTAAAACAAAAATATTATATGTACATAAATATTCACAGCCTTTGACGTGACACTCAAAATTGAGCTCGGGTGCATCTTGTTTCCATGGATCATCCGTCAGATGTTTCTTGATTGGAGAACACCTTTGGTAAATACAGTCAATTGGGCAGGATTTGGAAAGACACACACACACACACACCTATTAGTATAAGGTCCCGTAGTAGACAGTGCAGGTCAGAGCACAAACCAAGCAATGACGTCTAAGGGATTGTCTGTAGACCTCGGAGACAGGATTGTATTGAGACACGGATCTGGAGAAGGGTATAGAGACATTTCTGCTGCATTGAAGGTCCTAATGAGCACATTTGCCTCCATCACCCATAAATGGGAGAGGTTTGGAACCACCAGGACTCTTCATAGAATTCATCCAAACTGAGTGATTGTGGTAGGAGGGGCTTAGTCAGGGAGGTGACCAAGACCCAGTGGTCACACTGACAAAGCTCCAGTGTTGCATTGTGGAGAGAAGAGAACCTTCCAGAAGATCAACCATTTCTGCAGCAGTCCACCAACCAGGCCTGTATGGTAGAGTGGCCAGACGGAAGACACTTATCAGTGGAGTGAAGCATGGTGGTGGCAGCATCATGCTGTGGGGATGTATTTCTGCAGCAGGAACTGGGAGACTGGGAGACTAGACATATTTGATAATGCGCTCTGGATGTAAGACTTGGATGAAGGTTTATGTTCCAGCAGGACAACGATCCTTGAACCTGACATAGAATTTTGAGGGGGAAATGAATTGAATCCATTTTGGAATATGAATTGTTTGCCATGTTACTACATGAAAAAGTTTTGAACTATTGACAGAAAGGGGCTACAGTATCCAAAAAGTCTACAGTGTAACCACATGAGTCTACAGCCATCCTACTCAATCCAGGCCTATTGCACGGTGAAGATACGAAAACAACTGCAAGACTGTACAGCTGCGTTCCATAACAGCAGTGGTTGGGGTTATGTAAACGCAGGATTCACATGAACCCAACCAACTCTACGTCAGTGTGATAACAGCCAATGTAGATGTCTGTTAGCTGACCACTTTAGAGTACTGCTTTTCTGAGGGGCAGTTAATTCACCACAGAGTGAAGCAACTAATCATAAGTGGAGAACGATACTAGCATGTGGATTCTACATAATTGGCCTTCTGCACATTTTATAGCTTCTTCATGACGTTATTGTTGAGTGTGTGTCTTTGTTAAGGCGCTTCAGATAATAACCACACGTATTTTAGATCATGGTCCATGACTAACAATGCAGAACATATGGCTGCAAATAGGTCATCTACAGTGCAAAACGTTCATTTATTCATTATTCAACAGAAAACAACAGAGAAGACGAAAGAGCAAAATAGAACATCAGATGTTTCAGTATTTAGTGCATCAGCCGTAGGAGTTGGGACCACCTTGAGCTCATGATGACTTGGGAGGACACTCTAAGAGGCCGGGAACTCAGAAGACTTTTGGGCTGGAGTTCATTTGGTAGGAAGACAGTCTCTGAGAAGTGGAGGAAGGAATGATAGAGGTGTTGAAAGTGAGAAGATTGGGTGGTAGAGGGTTGCAAAGACTGTCGAAGACATGTGAACAGCATAGAGATGAAATGTATAGGGTATTAGATTAGGAGAAGGGGCTTCAGGCATGTCAGGACTCATTTATTCCAACTTCTAAGAAACCTTCTGTCTTTCTGCAGACAGATTTTATTATACCTCTAAAGCTCATCCCAAACCTGTTGATTGACTTCTTCTTCTTTCAGCTGCTCCCTTTAGGGGTCACCACAGCGGATCATCTGCCTGATCCTTATTATAGTTTTGGCACAAGTTTTACGCCGGATGCCCTTCCTGACACAACCCTAACCATTTATCCGGGCTTGGGACCGGCACCAGTAGTGCACAAAGTACAGCCCTAATGGCTGCTTACAGAATACAGGTACTTATTTAATAAAGCTCTTTAATCAGTACAGCTATTGATCCAGTACAGAAAGAAACAGATACACAGAAGATAAGCCGTGTGAAAGGTGCAGCGGGGTTGTTCCCTCTAAATCTCAGTGTCCCTCGTCTATCTGCAGATTTTATTATACCTCTAAAGTTCACCCCAAACCTGTTGATAGACTTCTTCTTCTTCTTTTGGTTGCGAAGACATGTGAACATCATAGAGTGTTGGGGGCTTTAGGAGAAGGGGCTTCAGGCATGTTATGACTCATTTACTCCAACTTCTAAGAAACGCTCTGTCTTTCTGCAGTCAGACTTTTATTATACCTCTAAAGCTCATCTCAAACCTGTTGATTGACGTTGAGGTCAATCGGAATGGAAAATGTCAGATTCAGGGTGTTCGGTGTCATTCACTCGTCTACACAAATGACCCGTTCGAGTTGCGTTTGACAAGATCGGATTTGAGCCACATTTATTTTATGTGTGAATGCAGCCTCAAGGTAACAACTAAACCAGCGAGTTGATCTCCTTCCTTCGGCCGACAATTGATTGCCATTTCTTCTGTTCTATATTTCCAAATTTGATGTTGCTGTGATGCCTTTGCAGTAACTTGATGCATAATGTATAGGTTCTATCAAAGCCTAGCCTGGCTTTGGACTGTAAGAAACCAAATCATTATTCTTCTCAGTTATAGTTAATGTCCTCTCTGTGTCCCCTCAGCGCGATGTATAGTTAACTCGCTGAAGAGTTCAATAGCTTTTAGCCTAGGACTCGGACTCCCTACACACCGGTTCGTGAAGTGTGGATTTTGTGAATTTGGGAGCGTGTTTGGTGGCTTCGGCTGATAATGGTTAAAGCAAGACCCCTCTTGCCATGTTGGGGCAGTGGCGGGGTGCTAGTCTTCTTCATGAGAAGGTGAGGAAGAGGAGGGGTTTGGGTGTGGTCCTTTCCCCAAACTGTTATTTCATAACTCCATTACAAGACAGGTACACAGAAGGTTCTCGTTCCAGGTGCACATAAATACAGCTCCACCAGTGGAAGGTCTTGGTACATCTAGTGTCTGTCAGTAGGAGGTGAAGTTTGTTGACCTGTTTGGACATACCTGAAACACTTTACTAATTACAGAGTAGTTTAATGGCGTGCTCAAGACGTCTGAAGGTGGCCTGTGATATCTGGCACCAGGATGTTCATAGCAGATCCTTTATGTCCTGTAAGTTGTGAAGTGGGACCTCCATCAGCCTTGGGCACCCATGACTCTATTGCTGGTTCACCGTTTGTCATTCCTTGGAGCACATTTGGTAGGTACTGACCACTGCATACTGGGAACACTCTACAAGACCTTGCTGATGTTTTGGTGATGTTCTGTCATATTGCCATCACAGTTTGTCTCTTGTCAAAGAGTCTTAGCTCTTTTTGTCCAAAACAATGTCATTATCGATGTTTTAGCATCAATGGAATCAGTGAATTGGTTGGTTTTGTACTGGTGCTGCTGAGGGCTGCCATCGAAACTATACAGACCACCTTTATGTTTCTAACTAATTTCAAGCAATCCCAAACATGTGTTGGGCGTTTTTAATTTCTTAACCAAATTGGACTTTTTAAACTGCAGCACTGAATGGAGCTGACAGAAGCTCAGAATGACCAACCATGCATGCAGGAATTACGGACTGGTATTAAGGGGAAACATTTATTAGTTGAGTTGGAGCGTTACAGAAATCAAAAGGGTAAACTCATAAAAAAAAAGTAAAAGGAAGCATTGACTTAAAATATTGATGTTGACATATTTTCAGCCTCAACATCATCAATAACGCAGCAGCTGTACTGTAGTCAGGAACGGAAGGTGGGCAGCCAGAAGGAGACCCTGACAGTTCAATCTTCCATTCATGTCAGGCCGGACTTTTGGACAATTGTAACTTTTTAAAGTTACAACAGCTGTTTTTACAGTGTTGGGTTTCTGCTACTTTTTATACAGTACTTACAGCAGTGATACCTGGCCTCATTTTTCCACCTGAAACGATGATTCTTGACATTTTAAACTGAGCATTTGGAGACCTCGCTCAACAAACCCTCAGGTGTGCTGTTGCCCTAAATGTCCATTTGTGTTACACACATTAACAGTTCAGGGGCCTTTAAATTATTTCCATTTAAACTACCAAGCTACCCTTAACTGCTCTAAGTGCAAACATTCATCAACAACCGCTCTTCAAATATTCATCTGAGTGCAGGGGAACAAAGAAGGAAGCAGCTTCCCAATGAGGAACAGGGTTAAGCCTTGGTGTTATAAATTAAGCATGATTTGTTTCCTCTCTGGATAATTGCTCTGTTTTAGTGTTTTTTACTCAGTAATTATACATGCAGTACGCAGAGACACACCAAGTCAACAAAGTTTCCCTCCTTTTGGACTAAAAGTTTCAAAAGGAGGCCGAAATACAGCCATCAGACATAACATTAGAATCATTAAAAACATTAAAATCATAAAAAATCTGGATAACGGATTATCTTCATGTATATTGGCATCTATCAAGGGCTAGATTTATCAGGAAACTTGGACAAGAACCAAAATGTGGTGATTAGACAGCTTGATCAGAACATCTCCAAAAAAAACAAGGTCTTGTGCAGTGTTTCCAGTATGCAGTGGTCAGTATCTTCCAACATTTCTCCAAAGACGGACAACCAGTGACCTGGCAACCGGGTCATGGTCACCCAAGGGTCATTGATGAGATCCTTGGAGATGAAAGAATCTGTTACTAACATCTCAGCATCAGAGACCACAGGACTCCTGCAGAGATCTTGTGGAGTCCATGCCTTGATTGGTCAGAGCTGTTGTGGTAAAATGGGGGGCTCGACAGAAAATGTCATGAAAAAAGTCATAGATTTGACAAGCTCCTTGAAGGCCTCACCTCTCAAGCCTATACTTCCCACCCAGAGAGAAGCCCCTGTGGAGACGTAAGACGTAAAATGTTGACAAGAGCCGAACTGTGATGTTCTAGACAGCTGTCTCAGAACATCTCCAAAATATCTGACAGATCTTGTGGGGTGTCCCTGGTATGCTGTGGACAGTGCCAACGAAACGTGCTCCAAGAAAGGCTCATTGATGTGAACTGGTGACAGGGTCATAGGTGCTCATGTTCTGATGCACATGGAGGTCCCACATTTTGATGGCAGACACCACAGGACACCTTAAGAGGTCTTGTGGAGCCCATAAATTGAATGATAAGATCTTTTGTGGTGCTACGATGTTACTGTACCTGCTTTGCTGGAGACCAAAGCCCCTACCTGCACTGTCATACACTCTTAGGACAGAAATGTTTGAAATGTTGTTTATGAGCTTGTTTCTAATGGCTTTGGGTCGATCAGTGTAGATCTGGCTTGGTCACGCTTGGAGCTGTAGATCACTGTCTGGCAGGAAGATAATGAAGAAGTTTTTCATTTATTGATTGGGTTCTCAAGTGGTTTGTGTGTGTGTGTGTGTGTGTGTGTGTGGGTGTGTGTGTGTGTGTGTGTGTGTGTGTGTGTGTGTGTGTGTGTGTGTGTGTGTGCCACTGTGTGAGCAATACAGCTGGAGTTGTAGCATGGTGGTGCTGAAAGAGAAGCTTTTTGTTCAGTTTTGAGACTGAACTGAAATGATTAGAAGTGAACTGAATTGTGTGAAGCTGTCTCCACTTTTGTTTTGGTGAGGATCTAAACTAGGCCAGATGAGAGGTTACCATACATAACCATTGATGTCCATTCAAAATGGGCCTATTCATTAACCAGCCAGTAACACTGGAACAAAAGAGTGGAGAGAGGTACTCTATTAATTAAGTTCTCAGTCCTTTTCATGTAGGATTTACATGGTTTGATTGCCCCCTCCCTCTCCCTTAGGAGATACGGAGGTGAACTGGGGTCTTATTGGTTCCCTTGGTTTACAGGATCCTGTTGAGTTTCTCTGAGATCTGTGTTCTATCGGTTCCTTCAGGGTTTACAGGGTTCTAACTAGCCACTCTAGATTTACAGGGGTCTTATTAGTTGCCTTGGATTTACCAGTTCCACATTTGTCATCCTTGGTTTCCAGGATCCTGTTGGTTCTCACTGAATTCACAAGGTATTGATTGATCTCCCAGGCTTAACCTATTCCTGAGAAGAAGAAAAAATAGATAAGTAACTCTTACGAAAGAGAAAAAAATAACTGAAGTGGAGATAGGAGATGTAGATGTAGTTGCAGTAAGTGTAGGAACCCTGAGAGATGTTATACAAAATGCAATGTGCAATGGTTGCTACATATTGTTGTGCAAGGGAGCGTTAATTTCCTTTGAATTTAAAGTAAACGTTGGGTCAGGTTCAGAGTCCGAATAGCCTGAGGGAAGAAGCTCATTCTCATTCTGTGCTGGACAGGGTCTTATTGGTGGCACTGGATTTAGGAGGTTCTCATTGGATCCTCTTGGTTTACAGGAGCATTTTCGATGCCACTGACTTGTTCCGTTTGGGTTTACGGTGTTCTAACCAGTCAGTTTACAGGCGTTTACATATTTTTTATTGGTCTCCTTGAGTTTACAGGGCTTCGATATATTAGTGTAATTCTGAAACCTGATGGTTGTACATTTAAATACTGAACACCAGTTTAGAACTGAAACTAAATACATCTTGCTTCTGTTGTCTTGTTTCCATGTTTGTTTCGTGCAACAGCAAGACCATTTCTAGACACCAAACATGTCTTAGATGACTATATATGGGGAAGAAGGAAACTATTGTTACCTTGTCCACACGCAAAAATTACATAGCTAGTACCACAGTGTTAGTAACTGCTCTCTTAGTGCTTTCACAAGTGAACTTTGTGACCTTTAAGAGGCGGTAGTTGGAGGAACTGAGACAGCAAAGGGTTGCAGATGTGATAGCTAAAAAGCACAGATACACACAGCTGTATTGGCCAGCTGCTGCTCCTTCCCTGCCAGTGGAGAAGCAGAGACAACACATCTGTTTCGTCTGCTCATCCCTTTCTCTCATTGTGTTCTTTTTCTCATATACTCTGATCAGCTAGAACAATGTGACCCTTGGTTCTACAGTCTCCACTGACCATGCAGGAGCACTTTGTTGTTGTAGAATAACAGTAGTCCATCTGTTTCTCTGCCTACTGTGTTAGCCACCTTTCACCCTGATCTTCAATGGTCAGGGGACCACCACAGAGCAGGTATGATGTGGGTGGTGGCCTATTCTCATCCCTGCAGATACTTACGTGGTGGTGTGTTAGTTTGCGTTGTGCTGGTATGGGTGGATCAAACACAGCAGTACTGCTGGAGTGTTTAAATGGCTCTGAGTCACTGCTGAATTAAAAATAGTCCAACAACCAGAAATATCCAGTCAACGGTGTCCTCTGTGCTGCGTCCTGTGAAGGTTTAGAGGATGAGCAACACAAACTGTGCAGAAACAGATGAGCTTCTGAGTGAGTGGACACAGTGTTTAAAAACTCCAGCAGCACTGCCGCATCCATGCAACACACCACCACCGTACCATTCTTACCATTTCTGCATGAGATTCTGTCCATTTATGTCCTTTTTAAGAAGCAGCATGCTGTGTTCTTCATGTACATTGGTGGCTGGTTTGTGTGCATATGGCAAAACAGCACCAACAGAGCTTGTGAATCATGACATATGTTGGAAATGTTTTGCAACACAAAGTTGTGTTATGAAATTCTTTGGCTACATTTGACTCATATTTGCTTTTATTCTTGGAGATCTTGTTGACCAGGTCAAAGAAAGGGAACTATAGAGTGTACTGAAAATGGGTGGACCTTAAATGGACAGAGATACAGAGACAGGGATTGAGACATAGGGTGTTTTGACACTAGCCTTTTTACAGACCTACACAAGTTTGGTACATTTGATGAAGTGTGAATTTGGTGAAGTTGTTTTCGAGCCTGGGTTCCAGAGAACTAATCTCTGGTCCTCCTGAAATCGCTCTGGGATTTACTTTAATGGGACTCTGGTTTTGTTTTCTGCAAATGAGGAAACTATCCAGTCCCGGTGTTGTGTGTAGGGTTGCCTGATTCAACCTGCTTCACATGGCTTCACCTGAATGGCTTGTTTGCAGATGTTCCTTCAAGCATTGTTCTTCAGGCTTGTGTGTTAATGAAAAGTGATGAACCATGGTGAACAGATGACAGGTTGATCCAGTGGTTTGAATGGAATTGTTCTGCCCCTCGCCCAAACAAGCGCACAATCACTCCTGGGTGAACAGTCTGTAACAGGAACAAAGACATGGACAAAGGGCAGCAATGGTCTAAAGGTTAGAGAAGCATGTTTGGGACCAGAAGGTCACTGGTTTGATCCCAAGGATGGGCATCCATGGATTAAACAGTGCCATTAACTGTTGATCTTCAGTTGCTCCAGGCGCTAACGTGGCTGCCCACCACTCCGGGTGCATGTCCCTGCTGCAGAGGTTGAATTCTGTTTGTGATGCAGGGTTCTTCATTTTAAGACAGAACAGGGAGTTTATCTGCCTCTCTTAAGCAGCCTTACATCCTGCCTCCCTTGCCCCCATGTCCCTCACATTGTCCCTCACATTTCTTCTTTCCTTCTGTTTCTTTTTTTAACAACTCTTCATTGTGTCCCACCATGTCCATATGCTCTCATTGTCTCCCTCTTTCTTCACCTCCCTCCAGATCAGAGGGCACACATTCCCTTGTTATGTGTGAACCAAGGCTTTTCAACAAGCACTCAAGTGTCATCCCCTATCTGTCCTCCATCCGCCTCGCTCTCTCACTTACTCTCTCTCACTCTCAATGCTGCTGCTCTCTACCCATATTTTTGCTACCCCCCCAACACACACACACACACACACACACACACACACACACACACACACACACACACACACACACACACACTTACCCACTTCTCCTGCCTGTTCTCTTCTTGATTGGCTGCAATGCAGCGTCATATGGGCCACATGGCTGCTCTGTGGGTTGGTGTTTATAAGCAGGGCTTCGTGGACAGTCGGGTTTTGTAGCAGTCAGCTGATTGATGCAGCCTGAGCAGCCTCACTCTATACTCTCCAAACCTCAGTCGCTGTCACTGTGATGGCCACACTGGACGGGCTGCTGGTGAGTAAATCAGCCTTTGTGAATGACCTTGGTGCACCATTCTGAGTTGCTGAGTAGCTTCTAGATGTTGGAGTCGTCTTCCAGTTTCTACTGCCTAGTTGTCTTTTAGTGTACTTGTACTTGTTTCTCTCTCTCTCTCTTTCTCCCTCTCTCTCTCTCTCTCTCTCTCTCTCTCTCTCTCATGCACTTCAAAAACTGGTCTTTGATGTGTTTCAAGTCCCTTCCAGTGGGTACTGAAAGCTGAAAGTGAGAGCAGCAGTTAACTGCTAAGTGTGTATTGCAGCATCGCTTACACTTTTATGTCGGCGGGATGTTGAATTTAGTGCAATAATTAGACCTCTGCTTTCTGCAAGAGCTGCAGGAGCATGTGGTTTATTGGTGGCAGTACATTTAAAGAGCTTATCCCCTTCCAACTCCTCAGTTAGAAAGAGTTTGGAGGTTTATTTGAGGTATTGTATTATACTAATCACATTTATTGGCGGAATCAGATCACCAGTCACATAACTATTAACCAAGGCTGGGACCGACATGGGTTTGTATGCCCTTATTAGTATCGCCTTCATAACAGGGGTCTGTGTAGTTTAAAAATAGTGCATGGATAAACAAATTCAACCAAATTCACACAAAGTAAATATGAAATAAATAAAGACTCATTGCTTAAGTGCCTCTTGATGTCTAGCCCATGTAGACAATTGCTGCCAATAGAATAGGATTCTCCGAAATGATGGCGAGCATGGTTCTGCTGTACAAACTCGAAGCATGTTGGTAGTACAAACAACCTGGTTGCTACTGTAGTGCATCTTGCAGCAAGGCTCTAAATACAGCTGGTGCTTGAGTTACATTATGCATTATAGCACAAAGTGTCCCTTGATAGAAGGCTTCTGTCTGGTGACTCTTTAGTGGAGTTCTGTGCAATAAGTGCTGCCCAGTAGAATAGTGCACCACAACTCATGTTGCCTCCCTGGTCAGCATATGAGCAGTACTTTATGAGAGTGTAATTAGTCTTCCAGATCTTGCCTCTGCTTCCACAGATCCCCTTTACAGTCAGTCGATGGGAAACTGCACTTTGATTTTCTTTAGTAACGTTCCTCATATTTTTAGAAATCAGCTTTATTTTCAGATACCAGCCAACTGCGTAACGAAACCCACAGCAGTTCAGTGTTAGTGCAAGGTGTGCAGAGTCCGAAAAATTGATTATGCTTTGGAATTCTGCTTTGATATTTCTTAACCTGTTTTTGGAGAATGCCAACAAAAACCTCAAGGTGGTGGCAAATTAGTGTTAGAGCTGGCTTGGACGCTACTTTTGAATCTGTGAGCTCGCTGAGTGATTGCCGATATCTGGCTCTGTCAGGAAAGTCGGGTAGTAAAACGTATTTTGCCTGGAAGTTGTAGGATAAGGTTGCATCATCAAACCTGAATGTTTAGTGCTTTAACTGCTCCCAGCACACCTGGATGGACATCCATTTAATAGACATGAGAAACGTTTCTTTTTGATAAAATGGAGAGCAGGCAGACTCGTTGCATGTGGCCCAAACCAGATGTTTCTCTTCATACCGAGTTGTGTAACGTGTGTGCCAGGGTGAACAGCAACATCTGTCATCTGACACCTGACAGAGGTTTTCAGAGGGGGGTAGTGAGATAACAGACCCCTTAAATATTTGGGAAGATGTCTCTATTCAAACAAAAACATCCCGTGACCGATCTAAGGTTTAAAGAAGTGGCCGAGCTCGGCTGCGATGTCAAAGAAACATATACAGCACCCAAAGGACCTAAACAGCTGCAGGCTGGTGGTCCTTCCCCATCTCCACCATCTGGTGAGTGCCTCCATGGATCACATGCTGTGATGTATCTTCTATACAGAGCTCAGAGCTCACCTGGAGAAGCCTTTAACACCATACAGCCTGGGCTCCTGAAGGACAAGCTGGAACATGTTGGTGTGGACAATGACCTGTCAAACTGGATGCTGGACTTCCTCATCCATTCACCAAGACTGTCTTTCAGACAAGGTGGTCAGTAGCACAGGGGTGCCTCAAGGAACGGTCCTGGCACCATTCCTCTTCACCCTTTACAATGCTGACTTCATATACAGCACACTGACCGGTCACCTCCGGAAGTTCTCTGATGACTCTGAGATTGCTGGCCTCATAACCAATGAATACAGTGCAGAGGACTGATTCAGGACTTCACCTCCAGACAAACAAGAGAAAGACCAAAGAACTGGTGGTGGATTTCCGCAGATGCATACACACCCCTCCAATAGTGAACATCCAGAGAGTGGACTCTTATATGTACCTGGCTGTTCACTTAAACAACAGACTGGACTGTTCAGTTAACGCTGCTGCACGTTACAGAAAAGGCCAGAGCAGACTCCACCTACTGAGAAAACCGAGGTCATTTGGAGTGCAGGGACCTTCTTTGACACAGTGGTGGCATCTGCCATCTTTTACGGTGTGCTCTGCTGGGGCAGCAGTATTTCGACAGCAGACAGGAAGAGACTGAACAAACAAGAGGGCCGATTCTGTCCTGGGAAGCCCCTTAGACCCAGTGCAGGTGGTGGGAGACAAGAGGATGTTAGCCAAACTGGCATCCATGCTGGAGAATGACTCCCAATCCATGCATGAGACTCTGGCAGCACTGGGCAGCTCCTTCAGTGACAGGCTGCTTCAGCCTAAGTGTGTGAAGGAGCGATATTGCAGGTCCTTCCTTCCTGCTGCTGTTACAATCTATAAACTGCAATGCTGTCAGGAGAGCACGGACACACACACACACACACACACACACACACACACACACTTTACTCCATACAGTATTGGACCCTTTTTTTTAAATGTAGCACAACAGCAATGTGCAAAATTTCTTCCATCTCATGTGCAAAATCTTATCTTATCTCTTATCTAAAGCTTAAAAGCAAGGTTTACCTCTTTGAACCTGAGATCTGCACTTTGCAGGCAGTTACATGCTTTTTTCTAGGCTTCATAACTCAGGATGAGGGTAACCTACAGACATGATACACATGACAGTCTACAAAATTTAACGAGTAATCAAGCTAAAAACATTAAATTTCAACTAAATTAAATCCCAGTTTAAATGCCAAAGGAGTCTTCCAGTACATGTTTACTGTTCTGCCCATGTGTACATACTCAACCTGCATGCAGACTCCCCCTGATCAGTGAGAGGGGGCTGGGCTAATGACCTCGCTGTCCCAGATATTGGGTTACGGAGAACAATGGGAAGGAATGAGCTGTTTGCTCTTTTATTTTTTGCTCTCACAGTTTTTAAATTTCAGAATTAAAGTCCTGAGCAGGGATAATACTCATGCATACATCAATAATATTAATAATAAAGGACATTTAAATATTTTTTTTCTTTTTCGACTACTGTTATGTATTTTGAGAACTTATTCATGTAAATATCATTGTCAGTCTAATCGTTACAAATAACTCAAATTTGAGTAATCTAGGATTACTCCTGAAAATAAGACTGTCTACTATAAATACTTTTTGGTGAATGAAGGTACATCGTACTGTGATAACGTCCCACAAAATTGGCCTAGAGTTCTAAAGAACAAGATACCAAGAACACAAACCAAATACGTAATAATCCCAACACGTTCACTGACGGATCCTGTGATGCTGGTGAAAATCAAAGTTAAGCTCTGGGATCGGACGTTGTGAGCTCTGACTCCCTACCAGGGCTAATGAGGTAATAATGTTCTGAAACCTTTTTTGTTTATTAAGATCGTTCATTTGGCCATGGCTGCACAGCTGCACTGGGTTTGCGATTTGACTTGCATTATGCTAAAAACACGGCAAGGATTTAAGGAGGTTAAAGAACATTATTTATCATCGTTAAATCTTATTTTGACTCATTAGAACACCCACAGGACTTCATCTGGAACATATGACGTGCAGGGTTCTGACAGCACACCTTCATTCTTCTTTTGTCACTTATCAGTGTTCATGTGCATACTGTTGACTTCTGTAGGTTGAATTGTGTTGGCTTGCAGTTCTGATTTGTATTTCTAATTATTATCAAATAAAACATTCTGCAGCCATGTGACTTTCACTTTCCACCCTGCTACCAACATTTCCAATTCCATCCAAGAATAGCTCTTTTTCTTATTTGCTGACTCATGAGACACTTCCTTTTTTTTTTTTTTGGTAGAAGGAAAATCTCATGACCACTGCTAAAAGTTCATTGCTGAGAAACGTTCTGATCATCTCCTCCACTGTTCCATTTCACTAGGTTTCATTTCATTACATCACCCCAGCGACTGGCTGAGCAATGAGAGGGGGACAGAAACAGTACCTTTAATTGAACAGTGCCTCGCTGTTTGACCTGATCTTCTGACCAAACTAACATGGGGGTCTGCATTTGTATGGCGTGGTTCCGAGACCTCTGAGACCTCCTGCTGACTGTGATTGGTCCAAATCACCACCTTGTATATTCTGAGACCCCCCCAATGGTTGTTCTGATCACACGGTTTGTTCTGCAACCCTATTTCTTAAACACTACAAGGACAAAGCTATTGGGACATCTGCTCACTTATTGTTTCTTCTAAAATCCAGGGTATTTAAAAGAGTTCATCCTGCTTTTGTTGGAGTAACTGCCTCTAATGTCCAGGGAAGGCTGTCTACTCGATTTTGGAGCCTTTCTGTGAGGATTTAATTGCATTGAGTGTCAAGATTTAGTGAGGTTTAAGATGCTGGATGATCTCCACCACATCTCATCCACAACTCCCCAACTCAACCCAAAAGTCAACAGCACCAGCAGCACCAGTCACAAAAGTTACACACTTCCTCTCAGATCCTCAAACCTGGTAAAACCCTTCCCTGGACAGTAGAGAACGTTACTGCAACAAATGCAGGATAAACTCCATTTTTAGCCTTGATTTTAGAATGAATAAGAACGTGTCTCAATATTTTTGTCCATATAGCACATGTTGTGACAGATATAACTTTATTATCAATATTAAAAGAAGGAGCCAAATCATTTAATCTATAAAACATTCAGTCAGCGTGTCCATACATTTGACTGGTAGGGTGTGTCCAAATGTTTTTGGACCCCCTTTCTAATGAATGCATTCAGATCCACAGATGTGAAACATATCTCTAGTCTCTGTAGAGGTATTGTAAATAGAAGAGGACTAGAGGGGTATAGAGCCCCCCAGCAATGAGCTGTGGAGAATGGGAACTGTGTTCTCTGGAATGATGTGCTCCATCCAGTACTTTTGTGGTGAGTTAGGGAGTTGGGGATGCGCTGGGGAGGAACATCACTAACTAGACTCTTTTTAACCTGTAGAACCCCAGGCCAGTTTTGTGGGATGTTGTTGTATTTTGACATACTTTTATTTTGCAAAACAATAGAAAGGTTTTTATAGGAGACAGTCACACATAACAGATATTGTTATGTTCACGAGATGTTTTTGAGTGTTTTTGAGCTGAAAATATTAGGTTTTGATGCATGATTAGATTTAGAATTTTTTTTCATAGTACATGAGAGTGGTCCAAAAAAAATAAAAGCTGAATGTCCTCTATTATTTTCTCATGTATGTATCTTGAGACTTTTATTCTGAAATCTGAACACAGTGTGAGCAAAAAAAAGAGCAAACAGCCTTCTCATTTTCCTCTGTAACCCCATATGTGGGTCAGTGAAGTCATCAGCCCCGCCCCCTCTCAGTCACAGTCTGTATGCAGGTTGAGCATTGACAGAGCAGTAAACATGCACTGGAAGGTCCTTTGACATTTAAACTGGGATTTAATTCAGTTGGAAATTAGTGAATTTTAGCTGTTTGTGTGCATATGTGAGTGTATATAATGTAACCACCTGCAAAGAGTGGATCTTGGGTTCTAAGAGTTAAGAGACAATGAATGAGCCAGTGTTCCAATACTTTTGTCCACATTATACATATGAGAGTGAACAAGACACATGACTATCAGTGTTGAAATGCGGTTGAACGTTGCGATATCATTACGTTATGAAAGCTACAGCCCTGTTGAGACGTAAAAGTGGCATTTACCTAAACTGTTAGTCATAGTCTTTATTTTATTTGTTTGGACATGATGGGACACAACATATACCCAAATATTGATGTCAATATTGAGTAGTTAAAGTATTTGAGTACCTGATACACATGCATATTAGATCTGGTGATAAGAGGTGGGCCATAGAAACCATTAGTGTTTACTTTAGTCTTAATGAAACCACTTGAAAATGAGTAAATTGGGACATGGGATCTTGGAATGAAGGAACATTGATTGGTTCTGCAAAAAATGTCCACATCTATGGTTGTAATGTGCCCATAGAACAATCACTGGCCCTCAAAATATACTTACCAATGACGTTAGAGGGCAACCTTCAGCTTTTCCCAAACGTTAATTCCTCCACAAGCTCAGGAAAGACTTGAAAGACAATTTAGTCCATTAATATGGTCCATTGCACATTCAATTCTTCAATCAAGTCACGGTCGTTGAGCTTACTGATTTTCACTGACTTAAAAACAATAAGCACATTAAATAACTTTGCTTTTTCTTATGAATGTGTGTGCAATTCAATTGCCTACCTGGTCCCTTTAGAGCACTCACATATCAGACCTATAATCAACCTCATTCAACCTCACATGTCTCACATTGCATTTCTTTTATTTTCCAAAATAAAAGTTGGTTTTATTGGTTTTCAGCCAACATCTCGTACTCAGCAGAAACCGTTGGCTAGTTGATAGAACTGTGAAATATGTATCTTTGCCTTGATTTTCCTCAGATGCCCTGTCAGTGCTGACCTGGACTGCTGTGCAGCAGTGTGGGCCTTATGCCTTTGCATTAAGTTTGCATGAGCGTGGTTGTGAATACACATGTGTACATGTTTGTGTTATATACATAGGCCATGTCAGGGCAGGTCTCCTGTGTGCTACGCAGCGGCCCCAGGCATCATCTGCAGCCATGAACGCAGAGATTCACAGAGGAATATGGTGAAAATTAGCCAGATATGTTAGTATTTTCATTTTTCCACTCGATGCTCTGAGAGCAGTGTGGGGAATGGATTTGTGCTCTAGGACTTATTTTTATTGTCGTTCATGTCTGTTGAAGATTCCAAGCATGTGTCGATTCATAAAACCTGTTAATAAACACATTATTGGTGAGTTTTATTCTTTTCGTCGTTATGAGTCAAAGATAGACAGATCCAAAATAAGATCTGTGTATCTTATATATCAAAATAAGATATTAATAATAATAAAATATATAATTAATTAATTAATTAATTAATTCTATTTTCAAATGCTTAGTAAAACTTTCTTTGAGTGGTCCTTTGCAGGTGAATAATGATCTCTTTATATAGTGTCAGTAACATAACTTACATTAAGTACATTTATTGTTGACATGTTAGTAACTTAATATGTTACTTCCATTATCTAAAACCTAACCCAACCTTACTGAAACCCTAACCCTAACCCTGACCCTAATACTAGCCCTAACCTCAACCCAAACCAAATCTGAACCCTCAACCTGACCATAATCCTAATCTTAACCTCAACCCAAAACTTAATCCTAACCCTCACCCTGGTCCCAGTCCAAACCCTAACCTCAACCCAAAACCTAATCCTAACCGATTCTGCCTCATTAATCTTAGCCTAATCCAATCATGATCCGGTTCCAGACTAGGATCAGCAGCAGATTCATACTGAGGATGTTGAGATGGTCTGTAGGGCTGCATGGGGCCTGCTCGGGTCGCTGTCTGTGAGGAGTTTGGTGCATTCTCCCCGTGTCTTTGTGGGTTCTCTGAATATCCTCTGAATACTCTGGTTTCTCCAGGTGGTCTCGAAGTGAAGAAGAACAAGCGGCTAAGATGATTAAGATGATTGACTCACTGACTGAGATGGTCTGTATTCTCTGTGTCAGTGGTCTTTAATTACTTATCTTCAGGTTTCAACTCCAACCTGTATCTAACACACTCTATTGAGCTTTAGGTTAAATTGTGAATTGGATTCGAGTCTCTGCTTTAAGCATGTAGAACCATGGCCTTAACACAAAAAAAAAACCTGGAGAAACCTCCTGAACCCCTGGAAAACAGAATAAATCTGTCTATCAACCGCATGAGAGAATCTTTACAGTGCATTATGCAGAAAGATACGCTGGTATGTTCTGTATGACAGTTTTCAGGCAGAATGAAAATGTTTTTCAGGGTCGTTCAGTTTGGCGTGAGAGCTCTGCTCTTTGGCAGTTCACATGGAAAAAAGTGGAGAAAAAGCTCATATTTGATCAATTTGTGCTGGTACAGACTGTCTGTTCTCTCTGGTCTTCAGTTTTATTAAGACTTCAGTAAGAGCAGACTGAAAGTAATGAGGTGACTGTTCCATAGATGCTCTATGGCAACAGAACAAGGCTCCCAGGTGACGTTTGTATGTGATGTCATCACTGAATCTCATTACATGTGCTTATGTTTCGCCGGAAGGCTACTTGTCCCTGTCCATCTCTAACCAGCCATGGAGGGCTTTAAGGCTGACAAAGTGCTGGGTTTATGTGTGTATATTCATAAATATAATCAGCTTTGGGATGTAGAGACTGAACCTGTTCACCCTTTGCATCATCATGTGTTTCAGATCCAAAATGTATCTAGATATGAAGTATATGGTCATCTGGTGTAACCATGTAAGCATCTAATATAAGCATGGTTTCTTAGCTATTCAATGTATTTGGTATCATATACAGGGGTTGCACAATGAAACTGAAACACCTGTCATTTTAGTGTGGGAGGTTTCATGGTTAAATTGGAGCAGCCTGGTGGTCAATCTTCATTAATTGCACATTGAACCAGTAAGAGCAGAGTGTGAAGGTTCAATTAGCAGGTAAGAGCACAGTTTTGCTCAAAATATTGCAATGCAAATAACATTATGGGTGACATACCAGAGTTCAAAAGAGGACAGATTGTTGGTGCACGTCTTGCTGGCGCATCTGTGACCAAGACAGCAAGTGTTTGTGATGTATCAAGAGCCAAGGTATCCAGGGTAATGTCAGCACCACCAATAAGGATCAACCACATCCAACAGGATTAACTGTGGATGCAAGAGGATGCTGTCTGAAAGGGATGTTTGGGTGCCAACCCGGATAGTATGCAAAAAATGTCATTTGTAAGACGAATTGACGCTGTATTGGCCGCAAATGGAGGCCCTAGTACACCGTACTAATAAATGATTGTGGTCTAAAACCTAAAACCTATTTCAGTTTCATTGTCCAACCCCTGTACATCTGAACCCCCAGGTTGTGCAACATTCTAAGTGTTGGCCTTTCCATGACCATAACGGCCCACGAGTAATCAAAACTCATCTTTTTATGTGTTTTATATTTCTCAATTGCAGACATTGAGATTGTGAGAATTAGGGCTTGAAAAACAGCATGTCTTCATGAAAACATCTGTACAAATGTCCCTCACAAACACAAGCAACGTCAGTTGACATGTCTAGTTACAAAACGTGCACTTGTTTCATTCTGTCTAAAAGCCGTGTCCATATACGATACCACTATACTATACATCTACTTCCACTATCACAGCCTATCTGATGTAGTCTGGATATTTTTCATTTTCTGAGGAACAGTGTCACCACTCTTTCTTCATTTTTGAAACTTCGACATCTTTAAGGAAATGTCCAAGGAACTGATCAGTCATGGCCACAGGTAATGTAATTTTGAGGGCACTGTAACATAAATTAAGGAAATTAAGGGATATATGCATAATATGCATGCTGTAATGCATAATACTAACACAGGAGTAGGGATGCATTTCATTTTTCCTTTCATTCAGTTCTTCATAAACGAAGAACTTACCTAATGGCCATTTATATAGCATATTTTAATAAATATAGAGAATTAAATAAAAGGTCATCTCGACTTGCAATGTATCTTTATCCTCTGCTGCTCCAAAACATTGGCCATGTTGCTGGTTGCTAGTGATTACTCACAGCCTCTTACTGAATGTGTACGTGCTATTTTTAGTGGCTATAGCACAAGTAGTGAACTCTCTTGACCAATATTGCAAGAAATGTGACTCTATCTGCAAACACCCCTTGCACAAAGGCAGGAAACGGAGAGCACGCACCAATAATCACTATTATCCATGCCTTTATCAGTATCCCACTGGCAACATGAACATCCAATGTAATGAAATGTTGAAGAACTAAACGTTCATGTCTACACCATATTTACTGATTCACAACCCAAACGACTAACGCTGTTTTGCAACCAGTCATTTGCCTTTGGATTTGTTTGACAGCCAACCTCATTCAAAAGGCCCAGAAGTCCCAAAATAGAAGGTAATTTACGCAATGCTACAATCTGGTATCAATTTTCACCGCAAAACACTAGCTCATGACTTGAGCCAGAAGTTCCTCTGTAACCCATTATCATATCCCATATTTCTCAAAGATTTAGCCCTATTTGGGAAAGCAATGTCTACTACTGCTATTCCAGAAATGGGTTGCTGTTCTTTAGGGGTGTCACTAGAGATTTAGGGATTGGGGGTTTAACTCTGTCTGGTGGCATGAGTGTGTGCCCCAGTATGTCAACAAATGTTCAATTTAAAGTAGCAACAGGTAGACAATATAGCAAAATGGCATAAAGTCTCTCTTCATAGCCTTCTCTTGGAGCTGCAGGATATGCGTAAGGAGCCTCCTGTACTGAACGTGTCTATTCTAACTAGATGCTGCCAGTCAGAATCATTGCCACCCACTGTGCTGTCCACTGTGGGTGGTAATGCCCTCTATGACATATTCTCAGTACACACACATCACTGTGGATCAAAGAATGTTAAATGCCCCCACAACTTTGGAGAAGGAACCTCCCATCCAATTTGGCATCCATTACTTGACCTTGCTTGAACTCTGATTATTCACTGGCCACAAGATAACACCTCACAACGTATTCAGGTCAGGGCATTCCCAAGCCATTTCCCGAGGTAACACCACTTCATGATTAATTTACATACTGTTAACCCATTACTGTTGGCATGTCAGTGTATATGGTTGCATTGAATAAAAAGAGGCTTCAACTACATTATTTTTTAATTCCTTGCTTGTTCTTGAGCTCTTAATATCTATGTAGAAAATTAAGATATATTTAAATAAACATATCTGGGCAAATCGTTAACGTACTAGTTAACAAAGAGTGGTCTAGCAACCCTCCTGGCCTTCTTCAGTCCATTGTGGTGTTAGACAAGACATTTGTTAGACCCTGATCTGCCATGAATTAACCTTCTTACTAATGGTGCATGTCATTTAATAGCATCAACAAACCACATTTACATGCACATCTCATGAAGTCAAAGGCACTCTGGGTGGTATAGCATCTTCTACAGACCTAAATGTAGAGGGAATAAATCCCTGGCCAAACCACAGCTGCTTAGAGGTCAGTCAAGACTCAATCAGGTCACTGCTGAATGGATCCCCTTGGGAAGAATGCAAGTTACAGTCATGATGATGCACTTCATTATGAGCAGCCTTCATGGATTGGAAATCAGTGTTGCATTGGACATTCAGCAAACAAGTAATGCACTTTATGGGCAATCAATAACATCTCTGAGGAAATCTCTGAGGAGGCATAAGAAACACGTCATGTCCAAATGCATGTGGACATCCCTTCTAATAAATGCATCAAACTGTTTTAAGATGCATCCATTGCCGACACACGTGCACAATAGAAAACCTTCCCTGGACAGTCCAGACGGCAACAAAATCAGGATAAACTCTTTAGAAATACCCTTGATTTCAAAAGCAACAACGAATGAGCAGGTGTCCCAATACTTATGTGCATATAGTGTATACAGTTTACATATTGTTTCCTGTGTTGTCCACCGTGTTGGTCACAAGGTTTTTCTACATTGCTTATCATTGAGAAACTGCTCTTTTGAAAGGACTCGGTTAGACTCTGGCTATGACACATCGCTGATGAGATGGCACGCAATTTGAGCGTCCATGCGATGTATTACATAATTGCTGATCGGCTACTCATTCAGTTCAATGGGCCAGAAAGATGACACACCATCTGTGGGAATTGTGAACGGTTTCAGCCACCTCAAGCAGGCGGAACACCAGAGAGAGCCATCAAATATTGATGGCAGCCACTGGGGAGTTTACAGAACAGAAATGAAGCAAGCAAATGATTTGACTGCAGTTGATGGAGGATGTAGATGGGACAGTGGGAGAAAAAACAATGCAGTGAGATTAATACAATGCAGATCTTATGGTGTAGCAGCCCATCATCACCTGAACATATGAACATATGGGTAGAATAGTTGAAGTGCTTCACCTGTACTTCCTATGGTATAGGTGTTGGTTTGTAAGGTGTTGCTAGGTGGTTGCCCAGATGTTGCTATGGTATAGGTGTTGGCTTCTAAGGTGTTGCTATGATGTTGCTATGGTATATATGTTGGTTTCTAAGGTGTTGCTAGGTGGTTGCTAAGACGTTGCTATGGTATAGGTGTTGGTTTCTAAGGTGTTGCTAGATGGTTGCTATGATGTTGCTATGGTATAGGTGTTGCTAGGTGGTTGCTAAGATGTGGTATGTAGTTACATAGTTAAGAGTAGATTAGTTACTGTAGTTACATAGTTAGAGTGGTTAGTGTAGTTACATAGTTAGAGTAGTTTCTGTAGTTACGTAGAGTAGATTAGCTACTGTAGTTACATAGTGCAGTTACATATTTATAGTAGTTACTGTAGTTATGTAATTAGAGTAGATTAGTTACTGTAGTTACATAGTTTGAGTAGTGTAGTGTAGTTATTTATAGAATAGTAAGTGAGGTTACATTGAGTAGAGTAGTTACTGTAGTTACATAGATTACTTTAATTAATACTGTAATTATGTAGTTAGAGAAGTTAGTGGAGTTATGTACTTAGAGTAGTTAGCGTAGTTAGTGTAGTCACATAGAATAGTTAATGTAGATACATAGTATAGGTAGAGTAGTTATTGTAATTATGTAGTTAGTAGTTAGTGTAGTTACATAATTAGTGTAGTTGGAGTAGTTACTGTTGTTACATAGTTAATGTAGTTACATAGAGTCATTAAGTAGTTAGTTAGTGTACTTACGTAGAGTAGTTACATAGTTAGAGTAGTTACATTGTTAGAGCAGTTAGAGTATTATTGTAAAGTAGTTTTGTAGTTAGAGTAGTTAGCGTAGTTCAAGTAGTTAGTAGTTACGTGATTTCCTAAAATCGCTTCGTGGCACAATTCCAGTTGCGTTAACCTTGTACTTGAGTACTGATTTCAGTATCAGTATGTATCTGTCAATCAATCTGAATGAAGATCTTTGCACTGGTACATGTACTGCCCACCAACTACGAACATTCCTTCAAACATCCGTCACTCATTCACATCAACTGTAGCTCCATCTTACTTTAATCTCCAGTGCAAAACTAATGAAGCACACGTTTGTCCTCACAGTCCTGCATCAGGTCAGCTGGACACCCTGTGAGTCTCTGACCACCTCTCAGATCAGCAGAGGAGGAGAGGAACGACAAGAGGAAGGGAAGAGAGGAAAGGAGGCCGTCTGATGGCATTGTATCAAATGCCCCAGTAAGGTCCTGGCTGGCCTAGAGGTCATGGGGTCGTTTACACTGGGGAAAGCAGCGCCTCTGGAGCTGCTCTTGGACGCGTGTATCCACGCTTTTGGTGAGTATAGAAATTTTGATTTTCCACCAAGCACAGGCCTCCTTGACGTCAGCAGTACAGGCTGTTGAGGATGTTTGATATGGGCCTAAAAATCAAACTCTAACCCCACTGCACATTGTGTGATTTTATACATGGAAACTATTTTTTGATCTACACATACAGATGCAGTGTCTCTCATGGTCTTGGGTATAATGCAGCACATCAGACATCTCAGCTTGGAGTTGTAGAAGTTTGTGTGTGTATAACAGTATGTTCTGTTTAGATGATGAAGGAGAGCTGCAGGGGAACCAGCTGCCCAGAACTCTCCTGCTTATGCACCGCTGGTACGTCTCCTCTACAGAGCTGGCAGGAAAGCTCCTCATGATATATCCTTTACCTGTTCGGTGTGTGTGTGTGTTTGATTCATTTTAGAACATGTACTTGTCCATGACATTTTAATGCAATGTAAAACATTAATGTAAAAAAAATTACATTTTTGAACATACATTATGTGTTCAAATATTTGTGGACACCCCTTCTGTTACTTTAAGTTGCAAGTTGCTGAGAAAGATGTGCAAATGCACACACAGCATGTCTAGTCCGTGTAGGGAAGACCTGCCAATAAAACAGGAGCAGATAATCATGAACCTATTGGCACCATGCCTAATGCCAGGCATGGGCTAGAAGGGCCCAGCATTGACCTGTGGAGCAGTGGAACTGCGTCCTCTGGAATGATGGTGCTCTATCCGATACTTTTAGGATATGTTGGGGAACTGGAGTGGTCATCCTAAATCAATCAAAGCCTGAAACATGCTTCAAAATCAAGTAGAAAGGCTCCCTAGACAGTTACAGTTTTTAATACCCATGCTTTTGGAAGAACACAATAAAAGAGCAGGTGTCCCAGTACTTTTGTCCATATATATCGTGTGTAGAAGCACCAAGACGTACCAATGACCAAACCTTTTTCAAAACTAATGGAAACAGGCTCATCTCTGTGGAATGTTTTGCATGATAGCCTGGTATATAAATCACTTATGGTGCATTTAAATAATGGAAAAGTGCAGTAGTGGCACGACAAATTGGTGAAACTGCCAGGAGTCCTTATTTACAAATAAGCGAAATGTTACCAACAATCTGTTTCCTTTTAACATCAGTCTGAATCTGCTGGGTGTTTTGTGAATCTGGCTGCAAATCTCTTAACAACATATCTCACTGGTTCGTAACCATCAGCAATACACAGACAACTTTGCTGTCTGTTTATCTATTTCCTAATCAAAATGCAGCTGGTCTGTGGTTTTCAAACACAACTTGAAACACGATATATTCATTATTCATAATCTTGGCATGATATATTCATTAGGTGATGGTTGGTTTAGCATAGTGGGAATGTCATTGCAACCCATGTGGCACACCACGGTTCAATCCCTAGCCTATGCAAGCATGTCATGCAATACTAAAAAAAAGACTTTTTTTGGGAAAACATGTATTTACTGTTGGAGGTCTTTTGTATATACTTATCTGGGGCATGAATGTCATGTCAATGTTAGGCTTTCATTGATTTCTTTGAACACTTGTCTTTTTGCAGTACAATGAGTTACAACATATTTTTAATAGCACAAAATCTACATTTCTAAAAAAAACGCCAAGGCTTCTTAACTTCCTACAAATACTGCAGTCTGTTAGCTTCTTAATCCACATGAAAAGGGTTCGTCTGATAGCACTCGCTGAATTGACCAACACAGAGTACAGTGGGAAAGTCCAGGGAGCACAGAGTAGATCTGATGATCATAGATTTTCAGGAATTTCTGGAATGTAAGCAGTTTCTCGCAGTGATATCTAAACAATTGAAGATTCTAAGATCATCAGATCAAACAGTTCTGTTTAAGTAAAAGTTACTGGGTGAGATAGCCATATAGCCAAGGTCTGGAAAAGATCCCAACTGTCACCCTGAACCAAGTCGAAATTAGTTTGGATAGGCAAAACAACCCAAGAACCACCAAGGAATGAAACTGCTGGAACACCCCCCCCCCACAAAAATATACAACTTTACTGAAGGACAACCATTTCTGCAGCACACCACCAATTAGGCCTGAATGGTAGAGTGGAAGCCACTCCTGCCAAAATGCACCTAAAGCACTCTTAGATCACAGCAAAACAAAATATAAAATTTTTTGGACTGAATGCCAAGCGTCATGTCTGGAGGAAACCACCATGCTCATCACCTGGCCAATACCATTCCTACAGTGAAGCATGGTGGTGGCAGCATCATGCTGTGGGGGTGTTGTTCTGCAGCAGGAAGTGGGAGACTATTCAGTGTTGAGGGAAAGATGACTGCAGTGATGTACAGAGACATCCTTGATGATAACCTGCTCCAGAGCACTCTGGAGCTCAGACTGGGACAAAGGTTTATCTTCCAACAAGACAACGACCCTAATCACACAGCCAAGATAACAAAGGAGTGGCTTCGGGACAACTCTGTGAATGTCCTTGAGTGGCTCAGCAAGAGCCCAGACTTGAACCCGATTGAACATCTCTGGGGATATCTAAAAATGTCTGTGCACCGACGCTCGCCATCCATCTGATGGTGCTTAAGAGGTTCTGCAAAGAAGAATGGGAGAAACTTCCCAAAAAGAAGTGTAGCGTCATACTCAAATAGACCTGAAGCTGTAATTGCTGCCAAAGGTGCTTCAAGAAAGTCCTGAGCAAAGGCTGTGAAGTCTTATGTATGTTATATTTTTGTGTTTTATGTTTAAAAACATTTGCAAAGATTCCAAACAAACTGTTCTCACTTTTGCGGGGTGTTTTGTGTAGTATTTTGAGGGGAAAAATGAATTGAATCCATTTTGAAATACGGCTGTAACATAACAGAATGTGCAAAAAGTGAAGTACTGTGACTCCTTTCCGGATGCACTGTACATGGTGCCTTTCAATATGTCTATGTCAGGGACATACAGTTAATAAATTATATGTGTGTAATTTTTCATTGGTTGAATGCGTGTGCTTTCACTGTCTTACTCTCCTTGACGGGCGCTCACGTATCGTGACTGTACGGGAGATGACGGTCAGCGGATGAGGCTGAAGGTTTGCTATTTAATGAGGTAAATTGCCTTTTTCTTTCCCTGCTCTTGTTTTCGGCCCCCTCTCAACATCCTCAAGATGTTTTTGCATCGCTAGGCAACCACCTACGACGGAGCATGTCGTGAGAAGGCCGCCACATTTTATTATTCCTCTGTTTTGTCCTTTTTCCACCCCCTACCACCACGTTCTTCCTCGCCGGAGGCTGCGTGACTGCAGCTTGTGCTTGGAGCTGTGATGTCATGAGGAGTGACAGGAGGCCTCAGGAGACAAGCAGAGTTTTTTTTTTTATGTGGAGGGAAGAGAAACCAGTGACTCAGCAATCTGTTGTTGTTGTAGAGAGAGCCTTGAGCTCGCTTTACCTTTCTGTCTCTCTCTCTCTCTCTCTCTCTCTCTCTTTCTCTCTCACTGTGGCTTTCAGAGTCGCTTATGATTGTTCAGATGAGCAGTTTCTGTACAAGTGTCATGACAGTGTGTGTGTCTTTGGTGATAGATGTAGTTTGACACAGCAGGTTGTGTGAAACAGTTCTACGTTCACCAGCCAACTCATTGCACCTGCAAAGTGGTGCTGATGGGACTGATGCGATTTCCTGGCACATATGGCAGGACCCTGAATTCTGGCAGCAGTATGGCACACTTTTGACCTAATATATTTAAGGAAGGACTTATTTACTCTATATTGTGACATTTTAAAATAGCTTATTTTCGCTGATTTGGAAGATGTTTTTTGAAACATCCATCCATCCATCTATGCATCCATCTTCCTCCGCTTATCCGGGGCCGGGTCGCGGGAGCAGCAGTCTAAGCAGGAATGCCCAGACCTCCCTCTCCCCCGACACCTAAGCCAGCTCCCCGGGAGGGATCCCAAGGCGTTCCCAGGCCAGCTGAGAGACATAGTCCCTCCAGCGTGTCCTGGGTCTTCCCCGCGGTCTCCTCCCGGTGGGGCGTGCCTTGAAACACTTCCCCAGGCAGGCGTCCAGGGGGCATCTGAAAAAGGTGCCCGAGCCACCTTAACTGGTTCCTCTCGATGTAGAGGAGCAGCGGCTCTACTCTGAGCTCCTCCCGGGTGACCGAGGATCTCACACTAAATGAAAACATATTAAATAAATATATTGACATACGATAGGATTTTAAAACAATTATGCATGTATGTTCAAATAACCAAGCAACATTCCGACTACAAAATCATGTCTTCGTTTCTTCAAATTTGGACAGTATTTTTTTTCAGTGTATTCATTATGTTATATAATATATAATAACGACATCAACATAATAACATAATGTCAATATATTTAAATATTCGTTCTTTGGAATCATGACTTTGCATCCTGAAATAATTTGATTTTATACTATTTCTATATCATATATTTAGTTTCAGAGCATCTCGGAAAATTGTGGATATTGTGAACGATATTGTAAACTCGTGGTTTGATATACAGTCATGTAAAACAGGACAACCAATGAACACCTGTGTCTTTAACATGTTCAAACATACTGACCTTTGATCTTCATTCGGATTATGACATATGAGATGATACAACTAAACATAAATTAGGTAAACGCCCAAAATTAGGATCATTAGTGAGAACTTCAGAGACATTAGTTTGGTTTGCCCTTGATTGCTGAAATGTATGGGGTCAGTGTGGCAAAGGGTTCTCTTAGGCCTTCAGAAAGAAGGTTATAGATGCAGATAAGTCTGGGAAGGGATTTAAAAACATTGCAAAACAAAAAGATATCAGCCAATCATTTGCAAATGAAGAACATTTAAAGCACCTACAGGTAGCTTTTGTCATATTCGATCTCAAAGTGTTGCATCTACCATCAAAGAGACCCAACAGGTTTGATTTTCATGGGAGCACAATCATGGGGTGCAAGGATGAATCCCTTGCTGTAAAAAAAAACAATACAAGGGAAAGATTAAAGTTAGCCAGAGAACAATCTAAGAGCAGGACTTCTGATGAATCCAAAGTGAATCCCAGAATTATCTGGGCACAGTAACATTAGACATATGTGGTGCAAACCAAAACACAACTGTGAAGCATGGTGGTGGAAGTGTCATGGTTTGGGACTGCTTTGCTGCAGCAGGCCCTGGATCAGAGGCGCTGATACAAAGACTGATGTGAAAGCATCATGTAGCTGAAAGTATTCCGCATGGAGGAGTGGGAAAATCTTTCTTCCAGTTGATGTCAGAGGCTGGTAGATGGTATAGGAAACATCTAATTGGCATTATTTCAGCCAAATGAGGAAATATCAGCTATTAGAGCATAGGTTGGCCTGTGGATTCATGGGGTGTCCTAATCGTTTCACTGTATTGCATATCGCCTACATTTAAAGAGACATTTTAAACCTTTTTTGGTTTAAGGTTACAACTCATTATTAATTTATTGAAACTCATAAATATGTATTGTAGTGTGCGATTTTAATTATTATGTCATTTCTGATTTTTATGAGCAATAAGCTGTACAAAAGTAACACAATAAAGGGTTAAAACCCTTAATTTGACACTTAATGAAGATTAGAGTTGAACTTATTCAGGTTTTTGAGATGCACTAATAGCCTCTTCTTCGTGGGTAGGTACTGGATTGTTGAATTCCCTGCCGAGTTTGATCTTGATTTGGGTCTGATCCGACTAACAGAAGAGTTTAGAGATGTAGCAGCACAGCTGGGCTGTGACCAACACCTCAAACTGCTCGACATATCCACCATGTGAGTACAGTTTGTACGCAGGCACACACACACACACACACACACACACACACACACACACACACACACACACACACACACACACACACACACACAGACTGTGTATTTCTCTCCATTCTGCCTTAATTTGCATAATGATCACACCACTAGATTATCAAGCAATAAATTAGTCATCATTGACCTATAAAGTTTAAACGATCAGTGTTATGTTGATTAGAATAAAGGTTTAAAATGCCGCCTGACGACGTTTATACATTATGGATGCATGTCCTGCCCTTTCAGAGACTAATTGTGAGCAACTGCTAATGATGCCGCTGACAGTGGATTGTGAATGTACTGTGAAGCACAGGGCTTTATGAGAGACTGCCTAATTGAACTCCATTAACTGAGATCATTTACGGAGCACTTCGACACCTGGGGGCCACATTTCCAATCAGTCTAGTTCGGAAAGTCAACACATTGTAGTTATGAGCTCAAGTAGAGGAATTATGGCTGATGTGTGATCTAAATTGCAAATTACCAATGACAAAAATGACACCTTGTGCCACCTGGTTTAGTGTGCCAGGCATTTATCAATAAAGTGAGCAAGTTAACAACGTATGAGCATCAGTGTTTTCAGTAAGCATGAGAATATAGAGTACCTCCTTCTGCTTACCGTATTTTCCAGACTATAAGCCGCTACTTTTATTTCCATGCTTTAAACCATGTGGCTTATAATGAGGTGCAGTTATTTCTTCTTATATATGTTATTTTCCAGTTGTTGTTTTTTTTTTTTTAACTTTGCGGGTGAGGCTTATATTCCGGTGTGGCTTATAGTCCGGAAAATACGGTAATTTAGTGTTCTAGTACGTGCTCACCACTTTGTGCTTTCTCTCACTGACCTACCTTGTGCTTCAAATCATTGGCCACTTTATTTGAAACACCTGCTTCGTGTTTTCTCTCACTGGCCACTTTATTAGAAACATCAACTAGAAGTCAACCCCCAAACCTAGAAGTCACAGAATAGGCATATAATTACAGACAGTTGTCAGTTATTGTATTTGTTGGTCAGTTTCTGAACACAGGCCTGTTGCTCTCCAGACTTGTGGTGGTGAGCCATTCTCAGCATATCAGTGACATGGTAGTGGGATAGTAGTGCATGTGTGGTGCTGGGGTGAGTAGCCTCTCTGTCACTGCTAGGCTGAGAACAGACCGTCATCCAGAGATAACCAGACAACAACAGCTCTGTGGTCACAAACTGACCCTTGATGAAGGGCTAGAGGATAGTGAACACAACTTGTGCTTCAGCAGATGGGCTACAGTCTCTAACCCACTAGGTAGGTGATTTTTATTAAGTACACACACTCTGCACTACCACTCCATAACTCTATAACACACTCTCTATACCCCAATCCTTTTATTCAGCTTTAAAGAATAAAGATTTTCATTCTGACCCACCTAATGTCTGTCCCCACAGCCCTTCATATGACTGGATGAGAAAGCTAACACAGCGCAAGAAACAGGTGAAGAAGGGCAAAGCCTCGCTGCTGTTTGACCACCTGGAGCCCATTGAGCTGGCCGAACACCTCACTTTCCTGGAGTACAAGTCCATCAGGCGGATATCAGTGAGTCCACAGCCCACAGGTGGAAAAACAAAGCTATGAAAAAAAAGGTTCACCTGGGAAAGGATGCACCTGTGCAGGGCTTTCATCTCAGAGAACGATGTGTGTGTGTGCATGCTTGCACTTAGAGATTTGCTGGAGCTCCAGAGTTCATTTGTTAATAATTATTGTGATATTGGCCTTTGCAGTACTGATATTACAAGAAATAAAAAAAAATATGTTCCAGATACGGATCATAAATAATGCAGGCCAGTAAGATTTCATTGATATTGCACCAAATTTAAAATATTATATTTTGGTCTGATCATGCAGGCCTAGACCTCACATAAGCATTTAAAGGCCTGAAAGGTCAGGTTATGGTCAAGAGTAAGGTTAAAGAGCAACCCCAAAAAATGTGGTAGAAATGTGTTCATTTGATAGTTTTAATGCAAAAATAAAATCAGCAAATCTCAAAAAAAAAAATACAATTCCTGGGACATGTCATGATGACTGGCATAAAAACAGTGCTAATGAGGCCTGTAGCAGGCACGCTAATGCTGTAGTAGTGATATTGGAGGAGGCTGGTAGATGGCATTGGTGAGAGCCATAGCCATTGTAATAACATTGTAGTAGCCACTGTTAACAACAGAAAGGTGAGAAGACACCAGATCAGTGTTGACCGAATGCAGCACAACACTGCTCTGCAACTGTAAGTTCAAGTTTAGCTTTTGGGAACTAGAAGAGTCTTGTTCTATCTACAGTACAGGTCATTAATATGCAGACTAATCCAAACACTGTCCTATTTGGACCTGGACCTAGAACCAATACACTGTAGAGAACTACTAGTTTTGAAAGTGTTTCATTTTAACCAGAGTCACTTTTCTTGCCTTTAGGGTACAAGAACAATGACCAACTAAACTCACTGACCAATTGCAGGTGCTGTACATATTCAACAAATCAAATCTGTGCATTATAATGAGCTCAGTGACTTGCATGAGTGACACCTACAGGGCAGGGCACGAGACAACACTATCCCATCACTCTGAGGCTGATAACAATAGCATGGGACGAGATGAAATCTCTTTTGGGATGACAGTGAGGACACGTCATTGGTTGAAATATGAATGGGAGTGCTAAAACGTTTACTGTTAAAGTCCTGCCCTTTAACAACAAGAGCCAATCAGCTTGCTGGTTATACTGCGGGCTGTATTTTGGTGCTAGCAGGGAAAAGCAGTAATGTCAACGAATAAATCTCTTTAATTCTTTAAAGCCAAGTGTATCATATTTGATATAATGTTTTTTTTCTTAAACCATGGCAATATGTTGAGAACAAAATATAATAAATTAAATGAATAATAATTATAATTAATTACAGAAATAAGACACTAAAATCAGATGCATGCTCGTTGGTGGATTATCCCTGCATGACTTCACTTTATCTTGGGTCAACCATTCAGAGCAATGGACAGTGCAGAAAAGAGGTGAAGAAGAGGGTGCAGGCTGGATGGAGTGGGTGGAGATAGGTGTCAGGGCTGATGTGTGACAGAAGAATAGCAGCAAGAGTGAAAGGGAAGGTTTATAAGACAGTAGTGCTGTAGACCTGCTATGATGTATGGTTTGGAGACTGACTCTGTGTAAAAGACAGGAGGCTGAGCTGGAGGTGGCAGAGATGAAGATGCTGAGATTTTTGTTGGGAGTGACGAGGATGGACAAGATTAGAAATGAGCAGATCAGAGGGACAGTGAAGGTGGAGCAGTTTGGCGATAAAGCCAGAGAGGCCAGGATGAGATGGTTTGGACATGTGTTGAGGAGGAACAGTGGATATATCGGACAAAGAATGTTGGAGATGGAGATGCCGGGCAGAAGGAGAAGAGGAAGAGCTCAGAGAAGGTTTATGGATGTAGTGAAGGTGGACATGGAGATGGTTGGTGTGACTGTAGAGGAGGCAGGGGATAGGGCAAGATGGAGGCAGATAATCTGCACTGCACGCACTAGAAACGATACACAGGTTTAAGGCAGCTCAGATTATGGTGTTTAAAAAATTTTGGATTTTGTGTTTTAGTTAAAAAAAACTACTTTTTGCATTAAAATCAATGGCAAAATCATATGGCACTGAATCATAATGCAGTTAGACATTATGAGGTTCCGGGACTTTATTGAATATTACTGAAATATCCCTGATCTTGTGTGTAGCACAAACAACTCCTTCACTTCTGTCACCATTTTATCAGACACATACCTTTTCACTGATAAAACTTGGAAAAGCAATGCTGCATATGTTTGGAATGTGCATACGTGTTGTGGTTGCTGGTTATGTAATTAAACCAATTGGACACATCTGATAAAACTTTATAGTGTAGAGAACATCTTTCATGTATTTAGTGCCCAGTAAAAATAACCATTAAATTATTTGTTTTTAATGGTCAGGAAAAGAGCCTAAAGCATATTGTTGGGTCAAGAATGGTGAGAAGAAGCCAGGATGTCTCAAAATTTGTGCCTTTAGAGAAGATTGGATTAAAAACAAGGCAATAAAAGGCAGGGGGTAAGGAAAAAGTTCTTTGTTCAGGGGAAAACTGGTCTGCGTAGAGTCAAGCGTAAGCCCACCCATAAAACAGCACAAGAGATAACCATCCCCTCTGGTCCATTCGTTCTCCTGAGAACGCCAGCAGTTTGATTTCGTTCTTGGTCACCTCCACATCATTTTACACATTTACAGTGAATGTAGAGTTGGGAGTCTTATTGGTGTAGCTTGGTGTGCTTGACTGGGCAGAGAATTGACCGCTAGTCTCCTATGAGGAACACTTACTTTACTTACTTTCCTCCTTTGGCAGAAATGTCAGTTAGATGTTTTGTATAACCATCTACCAGTTTCTGACATCAACTGGGAGAAATATTTTCCTACTCTTCCATGCAGAATTCTTTCAGCTATGTGATATTACAGATTTCATAATGTTTTGTATGAAGGAGAACTATCCAGGGTCTGCTGCAGCAAAACATGACATTTCCACCCCCAGGCTTCACAGCTGGTATGAGGTTCTTGTGCTTAAATGCTGTGTTTGGTTTGCGCCAAATGGCTTCTGCTAAATTTATCTGTCCAAAGTTATCTGTCTTTACGTGACATTTTTCTTTGTCAGCAAGGGTTTCCTCCTTGCACACCTCCCATTAAAACCAGACATCAACTGTTGAAAGAGCTACCAGAGGATCCTGTTGAGATACATTTTATGCTTCTTCATATTTGTTAAAATTGTATCTACGACCTTCTTTCTGAAGGCTTCAGAGGTGTCTTTGGATCTTTCCATGATATCACTTCCTTCAACAATCAAGAGCAAACCAAACTAATGTGTGAGGTTTAAATAAGACAGCCTCCTCCAAAGTCCTCTCTAATGATGGTCTAATCATCTACAGCTGATTCTTGGGGTGACCTTTTTGGTCACTGCCCCATTTCATATGGGTGTATCTGTGTGTCCTGTTTCACGCCTCAATGTATGTTCTCAGTTCACAGACTATCAGAGTTATGTGGTCCATGGCTGTTTGGTCGATAACCCAACGCTGGAACGTTCCATCGCCCTGTTCAACGGGGTCTCCCAGTGGGTGCAGCTGATGGTACTCAGTAAACTCACCCCCCAGCACAGAGCCAACGTCATCAGCAAATTCATCCACGTTGCTCAGGTGACGCATACACAAACGCACTGCTATCAGTGGCTGAATTAATTAACAGTTGCATTAGTTGATTCATGGTAGGTGCAGCTGCTTCGCTCATTGCTTAGTGTAGTCCATCAATTCATTCAGAAACAGGCCAACAGCTTCAGGTAATGTTCACGTCAGCCATCAGAATAAGGTGATTGTTGGTGTCAGATGGGCTGAACTGATTATATATCGAACTGCTGATCTTCTGGGATTTTAAACACAGCAGTCTTCAGAGTTATTCAGAATGGTGGAATAGAGAAAACGCATCCACTGAGAAGTAGCTCTCCATACAGAGAAACCTTGTTGATGAGAGAGGTCCTCAGAGAATGGTCAGGCTGGTTGGAGCTGACAGAAAGGCTACAGTAACTTAGACAACCACTCTATATATAACTGAGGAGAGCAGAAAAACAGACGTCCAGCGATGAGGCTGATGGGCTACAACAGCAGAAGACAATGTCAGGGTCCACTTCTGTCAGCCAAGAACAGAAAGCTGAGGATGCAGGGATACAAGTTCACCAACACTGAGCAGCTGAGGACCAGAGGAACATAGCACAGTCTGATAACACAGATGGTTGGATCAGAAGTTTGTGCCAACAGCATGGATCCATTGATCTGCATTGTGGTTATAGTTTGGGCTGGTGGAGGTGGATAGTGTTGGGAGATGTTTTCTTTGCACACTTTGGGCCTGAACACCATTCAATCGTGCCTTGAACATTTAAGCATGTTCCTGACCATGTGAGCCTTCATGGCCACAATGTACCCATCTTCTAAATGCTCTCATGAACATGACAGTCATTGAGTTCAGTGTTCTTCAGTGGTCATCTCAATCACCAAATCTAAATCCAGAAGATTATCTTTGGTATGTGGTGGAACAGAGGTTTCACGGCATAAACTGCAAAGGCATGCTTCCAGCATCTCATGGAATCCGTGCCGAAGCTGCTTTGAGAGCAAATATCCACCAAATCTCAGATGAATTCACTTGCCAGGATATTTGCCATGTATGACGCTGGCAGAGGTACAGAAAAAGGAACATGCAGCCTGTGTTTCAAGTGGTCCCTTTTGGTTATGCAGCTGTAGCCCACTAGCCTCTAAACAGAGCAAGCATAGGCCCTCAGCACTCCGAAAGCTTGTGGAGAGCTCCAGCACTTAGATGAAGGATGATGACATTTACAGCCTCTTTGATATGCTAATTCGACACACACGCACACAAAGGCAATGCACCAGAGAAGAGTGCCATCCAAAAGGCAACCGTGGGAGAGGGAGATGTAGATGTAGAGACGTAGGTGTGCTCAACAGCTCGGTGACGAGGGCGAACCTGTCAGCCCTTTGGAATCAGTCTGAATATTGTGCCCTGCCTCAGTTTTGGGTTCGAACTTCATCCTGTAATGTAGTCCTACAGCAGGCAGGCCACTGCAGAACCCACAGTCCTGCTGGAAAATATAGGAATGTCCCAGCATTAATGGTAAAAGCAATATTGCAAAGTTTTTTTGACTTGAGACAAATGTTGTTATGATACATAATATACTTCTGTGAGCATACTGTGGATATTAGCGAACTGTGAAGATCTGTGGAGCCGACTCTGTAAGGTGTGGGAATAACAAACAGTACGTGCGGGAGGTTCGCACTTTCAAAATATAATTTGCCACAATTTTTTTAAAAGCAGTGTCCGGTTTTAAATGCAGATTGTCCAGGTTTTTGTAATGAAATGGCTACAGGGGGATTTTAGAAAGGATGGCAACCCTTACTAGGTCGCCTCAATGCTGGCGGGGCTCATATCCCTCTAGACCACACCTAAAGTTTGGCATCGTACCAGTAGGTTCATGTTTATCAAAACAGGAGAGCCCTATTCTACTGACAGGGACTAGATTGGCTGTGTGTGCAGTTGCACATGTATGTCAGCAATGGGTGCAACTTACGCATTCATTATAAGGGGTGTGCACAAACATTTGGACTTATAGTGCATGAGCCCTTTAATACTAGTCAGCCGTGATGCAGGTAGTGAGTTTGACTGATCTACGTAGCCAGCTGTTCACTGGGTAAAGGAGCTGTGGTAGTAATTTCCTTTGAGCACTTGCGTGCTGAGTCTGTGTACTGGGACTCTGTGTACTGGGACTCTGTGTACTGGGACTCTGTGTACTGGCTAGGCCATCACTCGTCCTTCTCCTCTTCCTCGAGCCTAATGTAGGCATAAATAGGCATTACGTGCTGAACTGTTGAGTGTTTGGAGCTGCTGTAACAAAGCAGGGTTGCTCTGTTGTGATCCCAGGCTGCACTCATCGCAATTATTCCCGCTGCTGAAAGAGGCTGTATCAATGCACAGCTAATGGGTCGAATGTAAAGCAGCAGCAGCAGCGCGAGAGTGACTGAAGAGAGTTCTCTTTCTTTTTCAGTGCAGTGAAAGCATTGAGGAAGTGCATTATGGAAGTCATTTCATGTACTTTTGTTTCTCTCCTTCTTTCTTACTACCGTCTTGCCCTCTCCTTCTCTCTCCACCTCTCCTTTTTCTTTTTTCATCTCTCTCTCCATCTCGCCACCTTCTCAATTTTCCTTCTTCGCCCCTCTCTCTCCATCCCTTCTCTTCTTTCACTCATCCCTCTCTCCCTTTCTCTCTACCCCCACTCTTTTTTCTTTCTTCATCCATCTCTCTCCATCTTTTCTCCTTTTCCTTTCTTCATCCCTCTCTCCACCCCTTCTTTTTTCTTCATTCCTCTCTATCCACCTTCTTTTTTTTTTTCTTTATCCCTCTCTATCCTCCCTTTTAACTCTCCATCATTTCTCTTTATGTATCGTCTCTCTAATCCTATTTCATTATTGCTGTCTGTCTGTCTTTCTCTCTCTCTCTCTCTCTCTCTCTCTCTCTCTCTCTCTCTCTCTTTCTCTCTCTCTTTGTTATGACTTATTCATTTTCCTCCCATCTCACTGATTATTCATTATCCATCTTTCTCTCTCTCTCTCTCTCTCTCTCTCTCTCTCTCTCTCTCTCTCTCTCTCTTTCTTTCTCACACACAGAAACTGTTACACTTGCAGAACTTTAACACACTGATGGCGGTGGTTGGAGGTTTAAGCCACAGCTCCATCTCTCGGCTGAAGGAAACACACTTTCACCTCAGCCCTGATGTGACCAAGGTACAGCCGCATGCTCCTTGAACATTAACGAAAACAAGACACACACACACACACACACACACACACACACACACACACACACACACACACACACACACAGATAAATGTGGTCCATTTATATCTGCATTATTAACCAGCTATCTAGTTCCTCTCCAAAAATAACCCCACCTGTGAGTACCGTACTCACAGGTCTGTAATGTATTGATAATGCTGCTAATCCTGAGTCAGTGCTAATCAGTGCTAATATACTCTTTGCTCTTTGTACAGACAGCAAAAAATAGGAATGTACTCATATGGGAGTTGTGTGACAACGTCACTTATGGCGGTGTTCAAACCTGTGTCCATCTGAATTAGCTTTGGAGACATATAACCTGCTTTTCTGTTATATCTGGTTTCAAATGAATAAAATATCCTGCTCAGTAATTCTAGTCATTTGAGTGGTTTTATGAAAGGGTCCCATTTCCATGCTGCACTTGTCAAAATGAAATCAAGAGCCTTGTTTTAATAATGTAGAAATTGCATTAGAAGTGTATGTAGTTTGTATGACCGGGTGGTTGGGTTGAGCTTGACAAATGTAAACAATACTATTGTAAAATGATTAAAGATGGTATGTTATTCTTTAAGAAATTGTATTTTCTCATATGTTAACATAATTTAGCACATTTTTTTTGTGCTTAATGCATCTAAACAAACACAAATGGTACCTGTGTTTTAAAATGACTCAAGTACATCCTTAAGTATCAGTACAGGTAAAAAAAAAAAAGAGCAGTTAATAAAGCAACAGAACACAAGAGGGAAAGCTTCGGTTCTGTGACATTTCATTATGACATTTCTGACATACTGTTCCCCTATTCCCCGACCTGCTGCTGCTTTTACCCTATTCTGCAGATCTGGAGTGAGATGACTGAGCTGGTCTCATCGAATGGCAACTACTGTGCCTACCGCAAGGCCTACAGCGAGTGTGAAGGCTTTAAAATCCCCATCTTGGGTGTACACCTGAAGGACCTGATAGCTGTGCATGTGGTTTTCCCTGACTGGGTGGAGGACAGCAAGGTGAACATTGTGAAGATGCAGCAGCTCTACCTCACTTTTAGTGAACTGGTGGCTTTGCAGAGCACAGCAGCACAAGTGGAGCCTAACATGGACCTCATCTACTTGCTCACGGTCAGTGTGAAGATAAAATATTATTAGGAAATGGCAGTTAAAGAGAACTATGGAAGACAAGGCAGGTTCTGGAGGACAAAGGAAACTCCCAGAAAGGGCAGTTCATATGCTGGCCAGAAAGGCAAAGCAAGCCCTCATATGGGCTGGATTATTCGCTGAGAGCTGACGACAGGCCAATGGGCCTGCACTGGTTTTGCTATTTCCTCTGATCTGTGTATCAGATCTGTAGGTTACTCTGTTTCTTAGTTATAAAGCCTAAGATAAACTCATGTTTCTAGCCCAGAAACCACAGCTTGCAACATGCATGTGTGAGGTTTAAAGTGTTCATTAAAAATTGAGAAATGATACATTATTGTGATACATAATGTGTGTTTATACTTTATTACACCCCTACTAGACAGAAGATAATTTCACTGCCCGATACTGTGTTTGCAAAGCTACAGTGCAACAAAAAAAATGAAAATTAAAATGTGAAACGTGTGAATGCAAATCTAAACCTGCACGCTCACAAAACGATCACCTCACAACTGATACAGGTGTGTGGGTTCCCAAACCATCTCCTGAGTTAACACCACCTCGTAATCAATTTACATACCACTGTCCCACGACTTTCAGCATCCACAGCTTTAGCTTCATGAAGTGGGTGAAACTTTTTCATCTCTTTATGGCTGTGAATTGCATTTTAATGATGTCATCACGTCTGCTTGCAGCTGTCGTTGGATCTCTACTACACTGAAGATGAAATATATGAGCTGTCTTTGCTACGAGAGCCACGCAACCCTAAGTCACTGGTGAGTCTCTACACAGTGGAAAGATGGATGACAATTTATTAGCCAGTTCACAAACTGGAA
Organism: Acestrorhynchus altus; assembly: GCA_034509495.1. Lineage (NCBI taxonomy): Eukaryota > Metazoa > Chordata > Actinopteri > Characiformes > Acestrorhynchidae > Acestrorhynchus > Acestrorhynchus altus. The sequence continues at coordinate 27,276,545 of CM067513.1, read as the reverse complement.
ACACTATCAGAACGGTGTTGAAGCACTTTCAACACCAAACCTATATCACAGCAAGTTGATTGTGATAATTACTCTGCAGACTAGTAAAAACAAAGGGGCTATAAAACTACATTTCTGACAAGGTGTTTGTGAAGAACCTTTAAATTGGCCTTTAAAAGGGCAAAGAATCCTTTGCGTCACCTTTATTTTTAATGCTGCATTCAGCTGAGCTCAATGCACTGTAACTAACCTACAGCTGATTTATAATTGTTGTGTTTTCAAGAGTAGAGTCGTGAAAAATTCAGCAACACCTTTGACATATTTAACATGTTTAAACATATGGACACTTATTCTTCAGCTATACTGAGGGATGGAGGTGATATAACTAAAATCAAATGTCTTGTACAAGTTATTCATTTACAAAATGCCATTCACAGAAAGGTAACGTCTGCAATTTTTATTTCCTCCTTTGCGTGAAATGTCATCAACTGGAAGAGAGACTTTCCCAATCCTCAGTGTATGTAGACTTCTATTAGTAATGTGATATTTCGACATCAGTCTACTGTACAGAGAGACATTTTTCTCTTGCCCCCTTTGATACAATAAAGACCTCATTGTGGTTTCTATGACGAAGAACTCTCCAGGTCCTGCTGCAGCAAAGCAGCCACCAACCATGATACTTCCACCACCATGCTTCACTGCTGGTATGAGGTTCTTATGCTTAAATGCTGTGTTTGCCCAAATAATTCTACTTTGGATTCATTTATCGGCATTGTTCCAGAGGTCCTACTCTTAACCATGGTGAGATTACTTACTTCAACACACAAGAGCAAACCAAACTAATGTCTCGGGTTTAAGAAAACAGTCCTCTATAATGATGGACTAATAAATCATTGATCATAAATGATATCACCTCTGTCTCTCAATAGAGTTAAAATGATGATCAAACGTTTAAATATATTTAAAAGACAAAGGTTTTCATAGGGTTTCCATTACTTTTTCACACAGCTGTTCATAGTTGACATCTCTAGAACTGTGCTCTGTACAGTCAAGTTGCTTTCTTATTTATTACTTACTGACCTTTAACCTGTATGGTCCTGCATCACAGCCCACGTCTCCAACGACCCCCAACAAAGCACAGGCTCCTCTTGACTGGGCCTCGGGAGTGACCACCAAGCCAGATCCATCTGTCGTCAACAAGCACATCAGGAAAGTTGTAGATGTAAGAACCATTCCATTTTTTGTATTTGGATAACACTTTAGTATAAAAAAATGGGTCACCCAAAATGAAATTTAACAGCTGATATCAAAGGTATCAAAGGATGTATCCCATCAACCAAGAATTTGATAGTTTATTTTTAACCCAGATAACAATGAACATTTTCCCAAATATGGGCCATAAGTGCCAAAGTGGTGTAGATTTGGCTGAATCTTTAATTTAACCATAGTTTAACCGTAGTTTTGCCTATAATGACAGTATTGAAAACATTTTTTGGGCTTAGAAACACAATTTAGTACATTTATGGTACATTTTACATGGGATATTTCAATACGTGGATTTTTTTTTTCCATGTGAAGTCTGTGTTCCGTAACTACGATCACGACCATGACGGTTACATCTCCCAGGAGGACTTTGAGAGCATAGCAGCTAACTTCCCTTTCCTGGACTCCTTCTGTGTTCTGGATAAAGACCAGTGAGTCACCACACTGACCACATCCATATTGTCCTCACCCAATACCACAAACTCTGTCACATGACCTCTCTTTCTCTGTGTCTCGAAAGTGGGAAATACACTCTCTCTCTCTCACACACACACACACACACACACACACGCACACACAGTTCTCTTCTAATTGTTATTTGTAGTTTTTTGATGAATTTACTAAACTGGCAGAGAGAAATCAACGTTGGCATGTTCTGTGGAGAGTCTGTTGGATGTCAGTTGGGTGGGATTAAATTTCACCCATATGACATCACACTGACCAAAGCACCAATCAGAGTTACCAATATGTTTACATATATATATATATATATATATATATATATATATATATACGTGACAGTATGCTTAGCTTGATTGCACAAATGTTTCCCAGCACACAGCAATGTTTCCTCATTTAAGTTTGTTTAACAGCATTCTGGGTACCGTTGGCTCTCATGTGGAGGTTTGTGCAACCCTCCATGGTTGTCTGGATGTTGCCTCTCTGATGCACCTCTTGTCACTTTCATTTACACTAAAGCAGGTGAACTTGATTCACAATTGCTTACTTTTCCTACCTGGGTAGACTGATAACTCATCCCAAAAGAACACAGTTCCACTGCTCCACAGCTCAGTGCTGGGGGGCTTTATACACCTTGAGCACACCCCTGGTGTTAGGCATGGTGAATTAGAAGGGGTAGATATGCACTGTAATATGTGTGTGTGTTGTAGTAAAAACAAATGTGTGAGCTACAGAAGGCGTCATGCTCAGCAAACAGACACATCCGAGAGAACTCAGGCTGTTAAGGCTTTCGCCAGTGCAGTGTGAGAGCAGCGTGTTTTCTCACTCTGTCTTCAGGAGGCCTGAAGGTTATGGCAGGGCATGAAGGACACTCGGCACATGGCCCACTTGCACATGCACACACACACACACACACACACACACACACACACACACACACACACGTCAGCTGGTCTGCTGAGAGATTCGTCTGTTCACTACAGCGATCAAATCATATTACTGTCGAATCAGTGACCACTCTGCTCTGAATGAGGTGTAGGAGAGTCCAGGAGAGACGTTCAGAAGCACAATTCAGACGGGATTAAAAGTACACAGGGTGATGGGGTGCAGGGTGCATCTCCTCAGCTTTTGCTGTATTTTTATGTGCCAGAAAATGAAAAATTGTATTTAATTATAAGATTAAGTAGTCCAAATAAAATAAAAAAACAAAGAGAATTTACATATTGAGGTATGTATCAGGATTATACCACCCCTAGTGCTGATCAGTTAGAGTCTGTATGCAGGTTGAGCACAAGGAAAAAGCAGTAAACATGCACTGGAAGGTCCTTAAGTACTTATTTAAACTGGAATTTAATTCAGTCGGACACTGAGAAGGGTAGGTTGTGTTGTGATAGGTATCGTGTCTATAGGTTACTCTGATCCTGAGATATATATAACATCCAGGTTTGTAGAAGGCACAGCATCACAGCCCATACCATTTAACTGCCACCTGGATATGATATCACTGTCACCGCTCAGGAGACTTGGTGTACAGGCGAGCAGTTATGTCACATACAGTGCCAAGTGCTAGTGCAATAATTGAATTAGATTCTGACTGCTGGTTTCACAGTGGCACAGTAGGTAGTGCGCGTGCCACACGGCTCAAGGGGCCTGGGGTTGTGGGTTCAGTTCTTGCTTTGGTCAGTGTCAGAGACGAGTTTCCTCTGGGCACTACGGTTACCCGCATCTTCATTGCATCATGAAAAGATGATTTGAAAGACAAGGGTTGTATGTAGAATCAAAGAACACTTGGATGGTGCTTAATTTGTCCTTTGTTCATAGATTGTTTGTATATGGCTCTTTACAGAATATGTATAGTGCCAGAAGGATTCTGGTATATTTACAAGTCAAAGAAATACTATTCAGGACCCTTTTAAATGCACAAGTGGAGCATAGCTTATTAAAAGAATCCATCTATCTTCTTATCCTGGTCACCTTCTTTTTGGTCAGGGTCATGGCAGGCCCTGAGCCTCAGGGGTGGTACTAGGCCTGGGCTACCTGGCTATAACCCTGGGTCTTTATCTTCTTAAACCCCACCCCTTTTGAATAAACAAAACAGGGACCCTCCCCCTTTCAAACAGGTGAAACAAGCACAAGATGAATGAATCAACCCCTCACCCAGGCCTACACCCTGGGTCTCTATGACATCTATGCACGCCCCCACATCGAGGCTACCCAGAATGATTGGCAGTCCTTTGCAGGCTACTTCATACAGCCATTCACTCACACTCACTCACTGATAGACGCTTTGGTAAAAATACCTGAAGGCAAATGGAAATAAATACTATTCAGTTTCATTTTTTATGTATTAATTAACATATATTTGTATATTAACATATTTTGATATGATTTTGGCTATCTATTAGTTTTGGTAAATGAGTAAATATTTAAGTATTAATGTTCATTATCATAGTTACATGATTTTCAAGCTATTTAACTCCACACTCATACACATACACGCACACTCTGCCATAGACCAACAACTCAGGTCTACCTGAAGTCCCCCAGCAAAAAAAAAACACAGCAGACAGCAGTCTGTTATAGACTAAAGCAAGGAACACCGTGTTCTAAACCACGTTGATATTTCTGTGCCAAATGAATGAAGAGATTGAGCAGATTGAGAATGGTGACAGTCCAGTGCTTTTAAATTAAGGATAAAAACGTAAAGATGTCAAATTCCTACTGGCTGATTGAGTGCTTCTGAGGACAGGGATCATTCATGTTTATTTGTAGTTTCACCAAACTATTGCTTGAATGCTTTTGTATGAAGTCTTTTATCGTGCATGCAGCGCTCTGTCTTGGCTTTTAACAAAGTTAGCATTAGTCACGCCTCGCTTCCAGAACAGTTTGATGATTGTATCGTGTTTGAATAGGAAAACTGCCAGACAGCAGCCCTCCACTACTAGAAATGAGGAACTCTAGCTTAAGCTCATTTATGTCAGGTCAGTGTTTCTCAACCCTATTCAGGGCCCACCAGATGGCTCTGACCTAGTGTGCTGGGATGTGGAATAGAGCAAAAGTGTGGAACTGTCACATGAAGCCCAAGGACTGGGTTTGTAAAGTCCCAAAGACTGTTTTAGGTAATACAACATATTGAGTCTGGCAGGCAAAGCACATTTGCCAGCCAAATGTAAATATCTCCCCGCATTTGGCCGGTGGGTGGGTGTTAATGTGCCATCATGCTGTTTATAATTAACTCTGACGTTCTGAAAAAGCAGCAGTCGGCACCTTCCGAATGAATGAATGTGTGTGAAAAGTGTATCAGTTTATAAAGCAAGTCGACATAGTGGTATGAATGAGAATCATTAGTGTTGGGCAATATGGCAAATATCACATTATGATCATTTTTATGATACACAATGTAGTAACCATGGCAACTGGTACTGAAATGTATGGAATTAGAGTTAGCATTAAACACAGGCATCTACATTGGACTGTAAAAAGTATTGTTGTTATCCCTCAAAATCCTTGTATCTCCAGAACACTTTACAAGAGAAGGGAAATGTTTCTTAACTTTTAATGGACGTTCATGTAAATCTATTTTATTCCAGGTCATTTTGGAGATTTTCTATTGGTCCATCATGAAATTCTAAGGCCAGTAGTAGCTATTGGCAGGTGTGGGCTCAGCCCACCAAAACGTGTGTCTTGCCCACCCAATAAGAATTTAAGAATTATTTTTCAGCCACAGAAAATACCAGTACAAGTACCATCAAACTTCTGATTGGGTGGGCAGTCTTACAGTCCGCCTCCAAAGCTGCTCACTGCAAATCTGAAAGGTTATCACTTATTGGAGAAGCTTTTACATTTCATTTGGATGATACAGACTCTATATTATATATATATATATATATATATATATATATATATAAATGAAAATACCACCCAAATTGCCCACCTGTTATTTCTATCAGCCCACATAGATATAAAGAACTATCAGATGTCAGACAGTAAAAAATGAAAAAACAAATTTCACATCAACAATATCTAACTTAATTAACATTAATATTAACATACTGCCTCTTTTTTTTAAATTCCTTCTTATTCCCTCCCCCCGACCACTCCCGTCTCTCTGTCTGCCTCTGTAGGGATGGTTTGATCAGTAAAGACGAGATGATGGCATATTTCCTTCGTGCTAACCCTGTGCTGCAGTGTAAAATGGGACCGGGCTTCATCCACAACTTCCAGGAGATGACCTACCTGAAGCCCACCTTCTGTGAACACTGCGCTGGATTTGTAAGCATGTGCTCCCACTACATCTTACATTCACTTCTAAATGTGGATAAGTGTGAAGACTGTCAGCAATCAGGGGCTGTAATTAGCACAGTTGAGCTCCTGAAGTGGCAGAGCACCGTTTAACATGCCCTTATTGACCTGCCCTCTCCATTTCCCCTCAATAAAATGAACCGTGAGAGTGCCTGCTGATGAAGGTGACACCAGCACTGGGTGGGTGAAGGCCAAATTAGTACTGGTCACTGCCAAAAGTTGCAATTTGACAAGTAAATGCTAATTTAACACTAGTGTCCATGTGCCATTTTTCATATTATGTACCAAGCCAGCAGTGTTACATCTGAAACTTCTAACTCAAAAATAACCAGTTCAAAGAGCTGCAGACAGGTTATATAGTGAAAATGCCCACTGAGCAAAGACATGTCCATGAGACGTCAATAAAATGTCCTTGTCAACATTTAAAAAATATCCACAGACAATCCAGAAGGAAAGTTTTTAAACGTCTTAAATGTTTACTGACAGCTAACTCATTTTCATGTCCAACATTGGTCCTAGATAGACGGTCAGAAATGTTTGTTTGTACATCCAACATGTCAGTGTCTGGACCAACTGACACGGTACAGACATGGCTTGATGTCTTTCTGATGCTGCATTTATGCAGGGTGTTGTCATGTGTTTAGTGGTACTGTTAAGCTGTGGTCACATTAGATTTCCTGTAGCTGGACAACAAAAAGCCAAAACGTCCTCCTTTTTGGGTCTGTTTGCAAGCCAATATTAGCTACATTGCACATCCAGTAACAACATAACTGTGTAACATAGTGAAAAACAGTGCAACTAACTGTATGTAAAATGTACTGGGATTTGTTTAAATATACTAGCAAATGTATGTGTCCTTTGTTTCAGACTGTCTTTGTTGGAGTTTAGTTAATAATAATAAATGGAAATTTGCGAGCATGTCCACATGTCCACCTCCTTGTCTGCTATACTGCATGACAGTTTCATCAAATGCCTGCACATTACTGAGGTCACTGAGGTCACATCTTTGAGATAGACAGCATCACAGTGTCCAAAAACACCACCCAAAACACAGTGGTCCAAACCATAACATGTGTGAACTTGAGGGTCCCTTACTTTTTACAATCAATCAATCAATTTTTTAGTTTCAAATTTAGACTCAAACAGCCAGAAAACCTTTGAGCATCACCAGACCCTTTAGACTAATTTTTCTGGTTTGAAAATATAATTATCCCGAAAAATCATGCTGTATCTGGATCTTCTCAAACCATCAGGCCATTACATCATTTACTTAACAGTAGCTGACCTGTGTGCGCTGTTTCCCCCCAGCTGTCTAATGCATGGAAGTTTTTACAGCAGCCCATATTCTCCTCTGACGTCATTAAGGTACTATCATCTACGGTAGCAGATGTTCCATATGAAAAGGTCTGAAGCACTGTTCTCAGCCCGAGGGTCTAAATGACCTTATGAAGCAGATCCTGGTCAGTGTAGCTAAAGGACAGCATACTGACAGAGTGTGGGCATGGGTGCAGGCCAGTATCCTGCCAGGGAGCAAGATTATCATAACCATGTTCAACTGTACAGACAGGTTGGGCATACAGAGGCTAAATGTTATAAGGGCCTCTTAATGGAATGCTTTCCATGAATAGATATGGACTAAATCATGAGATCATAAAGATACTGTACTGTGAATTCCGTCAAAAATCGCAAGGAATGGCTGACGAAAGGTTGAGGAATGCAGTTCTGCTGCAGTTCTAACATTGAATGTTAATTTTAGAATCGTGAACAAAAGCACACATAACCCATAATAAATAAAAACACTACTATATGCTGTCATCAGTCACTATTCTCTCAGTACAGAACCCAGCATGCATTGCACAATAAGCTAATGAGTATAGATGTGGTATTTAGCATTCTAGCAGTTTCCTTGCTGGTGAAAAAAACAATAGTTGTACCATATATATATATATATATATATAAGGTACAACTATTTTTTTTTAAAACATTCATTTTGTTCACTTCCCCTTCGTTCATTTCTTTTGTTGGTATTAAACGAGCCTGGGCTAGGCACAGCCATGTATGTAACAAAGGAAAATGCTCTTACGAACAGCGTAACACTGCATAACCCAGTCTAATATTTGTGTGAAAACATTTCGTATTGCTCTCCTGCCTCGGTCCACATGCTTCTTTCACTTTAAAATCAGACTGTAGGGGGAGCCCAGGAGCAAGAAATACCAATTCTGTCATAAGGTTGTTTAAGCCTCTGTTTTATAAGACTGTTTTATAATAGAGTGAACAATGATTGGACACAGTTTTGAAACACTCCAGCAGCACTGCTGTGTCTGATCCACTCGTGAAAGCACCCCATGTCAGTTTCACTGCAGTGCTGAGAATGACCCACCACCCACATAATATCTGCTCTGTGGTGGTCCTGTGGGGTACTGATCATTGAAGAGCCGTTTCCTCCAATGTGGAACGGGTTCCGTTTCCGGATCGCAAACCTAATTTTGCACCGTTGGCCGCATTTCCACCAACAACCTCTGTTGATGATGTGTTCTGTGATTACTGGGGGAAGAAAACATGTGAAAATTTGTTGGGTTTTTTTGAAAGCTTCTTAGTGCTTCTTAATGATTTTTAGGCAGCTGAAATATTTGAGAATGTCCATGCATGTCAGACAACCTCAGATGTGCCAAAAGTCCTCAGACTCCAGAGGGTTAACGTGGAAAAGTCCACAGTATTGCTGTAGGAAACAGTTAGACCTGTTTAAAATAAGTAATGGTTGCTTTGTCATTTTACTTGAAGGGTCTTTTTAAGGTTGATCGACTCTTATGTTACAGGATTTCAGGTACATTATTTGCAATTAATTAACCATGCAATGAGACACAGACACCAACGCTGTTTGCAGGGCTTGAGAGTTTGTGTCAAGCAAGCCCGATAAAGACTGAGCTTGTGGATTATTAAGCAGAGCATGAAATACAGTAATTACAGGGCAGTATGCTGCTGAACTAATTATGCTATATTTACACAGATGGTTAGACAGGAATCAGAAGGCTGTAGTGATGAAACGGGCGCGCGCACACACACACACACACACACACACACACACACACACACACACACACAGGAAGGGTGTTACGTGTGTAGATGTATCCTGTTTATTGCACACTGGCGTGCCTCAAAGTGCTCAGTGCACTGATGTATCACCACTGTTTTTACTCATGTTTTCTCTTTCTTTTTCTCTCCCTCTACCTGCCCTTTTGCCCCTGCTTTCCTGCTGCCCAGCTCTGGGGAATTATCAAACAGGGCTACAAGTGCAAAGGTATGCTCCCTTTCTCTCTATCAGTGATTATGAACCTCACTATATCACCACTGATGTTCCTTAAGCTTTAGAACGCTACGTTAATATAGCAGTCTTTGCAGTTGAAAAAGCATTCAGAGGAGACAGTCACACATGCCAGATATTGTTACTTTCAGGAAATCCTAAGCTACTAAAATCAATACAATTTAGATATTTGTAAGAATTTGACCATATTTTGATTAAAAAAAAAAATTACTGTCTTTGTGCTTTTCTTGCTTTTAAGGACTCAAACCACTTAATATCTTCGACGTCCTGTTGGAAATGGATCATCCAGAGAGTTTCTGACCTGGAAATGCAATACTTTGCATTCATGATTTGTAATAATTAGATTCACAAAGATATTATAATAATATATTCCTCAAATACTTTACAGTAGTCAAAAAAATAAATAAAAACCCACAGAATATCTCATTATTTTTTTAACATTCATGTATGTATTTAACATGTCAGTATTACACCATCTTAGGACTGACAGTTTGGATAGACCTTCTCATTCAATGCGTTTTCTGTATTTTCAGGACTATTTACATTGTAGATTCTCACTGAAGGCATCATAACTATGAATGAACACGTGGAGTTACTGTATGTACTTAACAGAAAAAAAGGTGAAATAACTGAAAACATGTTTTACATTCTAGTTTCTTCAAAATAGCCACCCTTTGCTCTGATTACTGCGTTGCACACTCTTGGCATTCTCTCAGTCACCTCTGGGTATTCCTGCAAGACTGTTGGAAAACCATTTCAGGTGACGACCTCTTGAAGATCATTGAGAGAATTCCAAGAAAGAATTTCACCTTTTTTTGTTAAGTACAAAACTCCACATGTGTTCATTCATAGTTTTGATGCCTTCAGTGAGAATCTACAATGTAAATAGTCCTGAAAATACAGAAAAATCACAAGTCACAAATTCTACAACATAAAATAGCCATTTTATGTATCCACATGTATGTGAGTGTTTACATTTTATATAGACTCCACCAAGCACAACTGAACACCTACATCCATGCAATAATCAGCCAATCGTCCATAATGTTCCCATCAATCATCAGAGTGGAGAAACGTGATTTTGAGAGTGGAACGATTATTGGTGTCAGACAGGCTGATTTCTGCTGCTCTCCTGTGATTTTCAGCACAGCAGAGTTATTGAGAATGGTGTAATAAACAAGAAACATCCAGTGAGCACACTTCTGCAGATGGAAACATCTCGTTAATGTGCTGAGGAACACAGACGGTGCACTCAGAATTTGGCACCAACAACATGGTGCTGCTGTTTTGGTCCCACCAACCCATGGACCCAATGAACTTAACCCACAATTCATTGCAGAAAGTAGGATGTTAAAACCAGGGTTCTCAATTTCCAGGCCCTTCTCTCCACACCTGATTCAAAAATCAGTTCGTTCTAGTTGCATGGGTGTGTTAAAGCGGGGAATCCACTGAAGTGTGCAGTGCAGTTTGAGAAACACAGGGTTAAGGTATTAGTTCTAGAGTCTGGATTTGAGAACCACCCAGAAGTTAAACGCTGGATGACTGTATCTGTAAATAATGTACCTGATTTTTGAGTGTCCACCTTCTGTTTGCTGTCTCCAGACTGTGGGGTGAACTGCCATAAGCAGTGCCGTGAGCTGCTGGTACTGGCATGCCGCAGGCTTCCTCGTTCCACCTCTCTCGGCAGTGTGTCACCTGGCGCCCTCACTCATAGCTCTCTGCCCAGCAGCCCTGCACTGCCTGTGTGCAAAGGTACAGTAAAGTTAATGTAGAAATAAATGGAGGCCAGTTTAAGATCTAGTCAGGCTTTAGTAGAATTCAAGATGACTCTTTTTTTACCTTGCATCTCTCCCTTTAGATGAAGACGAGGTGTTTGAGTTTCCCACTGTGAGCTCCTCTGCTGGCTCAGATTTGGAAGGCAAGTCCATCACACTGATGACCGGCTCTGCCCAGCGGATCTCAGTTCGACTCCAGAGAGCCACCACAAGCCAAGCCACTCAGACAGAGCCTCTGTGGCCTGAACATGGCTGGGGCCCAGCCGCTGATGCTGGTTCACACACTTTCCCTAAGATGAGGTGCAGGCCACATCGCAAAGCCTCTAAAAGCAAAGGCTTTGCACGCTGGGAAAACGAATCCCAGGGTACAGCAGCAACAGTAGGAACCAATCACGGTCGGAGGGATTCACAGGAGCAGACAGAAGAGACGAAGAGTAATGGAATTATGACACTGCATCAGAATGACACAGAGGCTTCTGAGGTAAAGCACCAACTTAATCAGAGACATCCCATGTTGTATTTCCACTCACTGCTCACGTTAAGTGCTGACCCTGTCTTGTATTGTCCATTGAAATCCATCTGTTGTCAGTCGTCTTGTACCCCATTCAACTTTGGACAGTTTCCAAGCACATAATTTTGGGTGATGGGCCGTTTCTCAGCACATTGGTGACACTGACAAGGGAGCAGCATGGTAGTGCGTGTGGCGCTGGTACAAACATACTAGACAGTGCACTGCTTGTGAAGTGGCATTATTAAGTTGACAGTTCTCCAGCACCTGAGAATATTCAGGCGGGAGTGTTTCTGTGGGCAGAAACTAGCCATTGATGAAGGTTTGAGGTTGCTACAAATAGCACATCCACAGAGCGTCTTTTGAAATAGTGCATAGTTCTGGCACGGTGTAGTTCAGTGAAAGACGTCAGTGTCATTGCTACAGGGGTTGGACAATGAAACTGAAACACCTGTCATTTTAGTGTGGGAGGTTTCATGGCTAAATTGGAGCAGCCTGGTGGTCAATCTTCATTAATTGCACATTGCACCAGTAAGAGCAGAGTGTGAAGGTTCAATTAGCAGGTAAGAGCACAGTTTTGCTCAAAATACTGCAATGAACATAACATTATGGGGGACATACCAGAGTTCAAAAGAGGACAAATTGTTGGTGCACGTCTTGCTGGCACATCTGTGACCAAGACAGCAAGTCTTTGTGATGTATCAAGAGCCACGGTATCCAGGGTGATGTCAGCACCACCAAGAAGGACCAACCACATCCAACAGGATTAACTGTGGACGCAAAAGGAAGCTGTCTGAAAGGGATGTCCGGGTGCTAACTCGGATTGTATCCAAAAAATGTCATTCCCAAGAAGAATTAATGTTGTATTGGCCGCAAATGGAGGCCCTAGTTCACCATACTAATCAATTACTTAAAGGAATGACATTTTGTGGTAGGTTTGACATTGTGAGGCATGAATATGATTTAACTTTCATGCTCATTTGTGATTGTGATGGGCTTAATCACTGTACCTGACTGTACCCTGACACCTAGACAGGTTATTGCTATGTGTAGCTCAGTAAATATTGCTCATATCAGTCTAAGTTTGTAATCATTTATTGTTCCTCATAACCTTTATCTTCCTTCCAAATAACATTACAATCCACCACTCCCTTCTGGGTGCAATGTGGGCAGGTGCTGAATCCCGTGTGTACCAAATTCAGTGTTTGCATCTAGAGTAAAAATAAATCATGTAATTAACTATTCCGTTAAGATCCTCTTAACTGGTAGACAAAAGGTTCAGTGTGATATTCATGCAACCATTTAAGTAATAAGATGGTTTTAGGAAACCCAGCCCTGTTGAATCAGGGGTGTGTGAGCAGGGAAATCACCAAAATATGCTGGAAAAGTTCCGTTTCCTTTGAAATTGGGAAATAATGGAATAATGAACCGGTTAACTCAGAGTTCACCAGTCTGACCTCCAGCACTAAATGTGGAAACTCTTTCTCATTAAAACCTCTTCTGTGTGTGACAGAGGTTAAAAGAGGACTTCAAAAAGTTCAGGTGACAGACAAGCCACCTACAGTCCAGGTGATCTCATCTGTGTTTGATGATTTCCCCTCCTCCCCCCACTCTCAAGGTCCCAGAACATCTCGTTATTAAAACCCCACCTATCGCATTGCCTTGGAAACACCAGGGTTCCGTGGGCCACCTTTCCTCCGTCATTGACTGGAAGATTATCTCCATTAGGGCCCAGAGGGAAGAACACTCAGACTGATGCTGGTTAATATGGAAAACCTGCCTGCTGCTGCTGTTTTTGCAGCTTAGGTGGGCAATTTTAGGACCAGACAGATGCCCTTGTTTTGGGTTCAAGCAGAACTCGTTAAAGGTTCATCAAGATAATGTTTGGGAGTTCAAGTGTATATTTAGAGCTTTTTAAATGAATTAAATTCAGCACTGGATCCAGAACATCACCCATTTAATGTAGTACATACTGTATATGTGTGGGACAAATCACGTCTTTGTAGGAACATGAATGTCAATACAGTTTTAACGTCTCTTTCAAAAGGTCAGTTCATTAGTGACCTATTAATGAGACAATGGGGGACCAAAATCTGTTTTCCAAGTCTGGTCATCAGGAACATGCGTTGAGATTTTAAAGTCCTGCTTTCATGTAATTCCTACTAATACATCCATCGTCAAAAATAGTTGCATCCAGAAGGAAGTTTCGAATTGCATTGCTATAAAAATAAAAAAATAATAGACTGATATGGGCAATATTTATTGATCTACACATACAGAAGTCGTGTCTCTCAGTACTGTGCCAGGTTTAATGCAACATGCCAGACGTCTTGGCACGGAGTTGCAGAGGTTCCTAATGGTGTCCTGTGATAATCCGTCCCATGCTGCTTGAATATTCTCACTCAGTTCCCGCAGATCATGCGGCAGGGGTGGAGTGTTGATAGCAAGTCCAATAACATCCCATAAATACACCAAAGGTGATCTTGGCACTGACCACAATGCTCCATTGGTGGATTCCTTACTCGTCTCCACCAAGACAATAGCGAGACTGGTCACTGAAGATGATCTGCTACCATTCTGAGTGACTCCATGACAGTCTGGTACAATCATGCATTTCATCAATTTATTCCTTCTGGGTGCAACAATGTTTTTAGGTTATTCTATACACAGGTTTTTCTTTTATTATTAAATGTAAAGAAGGGATTTGGGATTTTTCAAGAGCCTCTGTCTGCTGTATCTATAGCATAAATTGCAGCAGGTAAAAATGCACCAGACCACGTGGAAATTACTTAATTTTAGAAATGACTTCATCTTTCAGTGCCTTTTAACAAAATGGACCACATTCATAAAACAAGCTGGTCGATTGACCTGAGGTTTTACTATTCCAGAGATCATTAATCTATACTACATCATCCTACAAAAAAACATTCTGCACTGTTAAACCTGACAAACGTTAGGTCTTGTGGGGTATTTTTGGTATGCAGTGGTGAGTACCAACCACAAATGCTCCAAGGAAGAACATCAAAACCACAGATTCATGGGTGGCTAAAGCTCACTGACGAGAAGAATGGATGTTCCACCTTCAATCTTATGTGACTGATTCCCAACTGCGATTTGTATAAAAACTTGTATCTCTTCCATGTGTGTTTCAGATCAGCTGACTTGCCAGCTCGGAGGGTCTGAGCAGGACACCCCGGAGGCCGTCTTTGCTGCGGCCCAAAAAGCTCTCCTCACTGGGGGATGTGCTGGGGTGCCTCAGGCCCCCGTTTGACCAAGAATAGGGTCTGTACTGTGCCTGATGACCGATTCCCAACAGGAAGACCAGCTCCCAGACTGAATGACAGAACAAGTGGTGGTGGGGGGGGCAGGGTGGGTGATGTATCCTTACATCAAACAAAAACTGTGCTGATGCAGTGGCTGCCACCACTTTTAAATGTCTCTCCAGGTCATGGAGAGACGCTCTTGGACCAGATCCCACTGAGTTAAAGCCATGAGGAGTTGGTGTTTCGGGTTTTTTTTTTTTTTTTAATAATGTGTTTCTTTTTGGAGTGCATTTATGTTCACCTGCTTCCGTAGTGGTTATAATAATTCACAATCAGTTCTCTGATTTTGAGTCAAAAATAACGAGCTGTAATGAGGCAGCAGCTCCTCTATCGTTGTGCAAAAAGCAACATTAGTGGTGAAGGCAAGTTTCTTGGATTCCTTAAACTAAGTCACATTGACATTTTGGATAGTGCGTCATGTGTGTGTAGAGAACTGTTGGAGTGAAAGTCAAGTGTGTTTTTGTGAATGGAGTTGGCCTGAATATTCACTGCATTGAAGCCTGAGTTAGTGAGCTATACACACGTTGTCTACCGTTATGCTCAGTTATGTTGGAAAGACACTACAAGCAGTTTAAGTTATTTAAAAATAGGGTTGCTTGAATGTTGTTTGCAGGTTTTGAGGGTGTTTGCTTTGGGTTTAAAAGATTGAAGGCCTGTAGAATGTGTGCGCGTCATGTTATGAGGCAATGAACGGAGATGAACGGGTAAAGAGGGTTCAAAAGGCTGTAGTTATATGGCAGTTATATAACTCAAGTGTAGTAATAATGTAAATGAGCTAATTAAGGGAGGCGGATGTGGCAATTGGTGCAGAGAGGGTGTGTGTTCTAAGTGTGATTTACAATGTCATTGAGGAAAAGACTGATAACACTATAACATGTTTCATCAGCATCTCGTTATGAATGCAAGGAGACGGTGCGACGGAGGGCTAAAATCATGTAGATGTTTTCTTCATATTCTAAACTTAGAATAGCCATTCTTTGTCCGTTCTTACTGTATGTTTTACTCTGGCGATGGAGAAGAGGCTGAGCAAGGCACTTGACTGGCTTGAGATTCCCAGAGGTGACCTCCATCTTAACAAATCAACCAGAAGATCAGCGTTACCAAGCAACCTTGGCTGAAAGCTAGGCAGTATATGTGTGAGCGAGAGAGACAGAGAGAGAGTGAGAGAGAGAGAGAGAGAGAGAGAGAGAGAGAGAGAGAGAGAGAGGCAGAGACGGGGACTAAAAGTCTGCTCTCATCTTTCTTCCTCACATCGGCCATTGTAGGCCAGATGTTTGTCCCACTACTGTTGCCAGGCATTCGGTGATGGTCTCAGAAACTTGGTCTAATGCTACATCCATCTGCCCTCAGATCAGTTACATGTTCAGGTGAGCTCAGGGTACAGCCAGATGTAGAGAAAAGGGCAAGGCTGATCAGGTGGCTTATAGTCTGCAGACACTTGCCATATGGGTAAGAGTGTTGCTAAGCTATCGTATATTTATGTGGAGGAGATCTGCACCAAACACAGCTGTAATAAAAAATCTGTTTTAGATTATACACAAATATTCTCTCACCAAGCATTTTATTGAAAAGACCAGTACTCTACTTCTACTCACTCACTCTTGCAATTAAATACCGTATTTTCCGGACTATAAGCCGCTACTTTTTTCCCACGCTTTAAACCATGCGGCTTATAACGAAGTGCAGCTTTTTCTTCTTATATATGTTATTTTCCAGGGTTTTTTTTTTTAACTTTGTGGGTGTGGCTTATATTCCGGTGCAGCTTATAGTCTGGAAAATACGGTAATCATCTAATTAGGAGAAGCGCAGTGCCTAAGTACATGAAGATAAGAGGGAACTTGGTAAAGCATGACTGTTGGTGTCAGACGGACTAGTTTCAGTGTTTCTAGACCTGCTGTTCTCCTGAGATTTTCAGCATAACAGTGTCTAGAATTACTCGGAATGATGGAATAAAGACCCATCCAGTGACTTGTTGAAGTCAACAGGTGATGGTCAGACTGGTCTAAACTCAAGGAGGATGAACTACAACAGCAACAGATGGTTTTCGGTCAGCCAAAAATAGAAAGCTGAGGCTGCACTTTAAAATTTTACTTCTTTAAAACTGCAGAAACACACAGCTGGTAAGATCAGAATTTGGTCCTGGTGTGGAGATGATGTTCTTCTTATTCATGTTCCTTCCTGGCTACTACTAAAAATACACCGTCACAAAGCAAAATTGTCTTAAACTGGTTGAGCGTTCAAGGGCATTCCAGTCACCAGATGGGAATCCAGTTGAACCTTTGGGATATAGTAGAAATCCAGGCCAAGATCTGAGTGATAGCAAAGAGATGTTCTACCCAGTATTAGTGTAGGATTGGTGCATTTTCACACCTGTACTGGGTGTGCTCTGTTCTGAATCAGTTACATTAGTTTGTAAACTAGAGTGTTTTCCAATTGGTTTAGTTTGTTACACACTGTGAAAAATCCAAGCATGCCAACATGCATCACAGCTAATTACGTGAAATTGTACTCCCTGCTTACTGGTCTGGCTTGGTCTGTAATGGGAGCAGGTTCTAGGATAGTGGAGATTTCTCTGCAGTTTAAGATGGAGCAAATTACAGAGACGGCATCGGATCACAGCTGTAGTGATTACTGGGTTCTGGCTAAATGACAACTGCAGAATGCTTTTAGCTCTCACCACAAACTGCTCTGGACCAGGCCAAGACCACCACGTCTCAACGTTGTTTTGGTCCACACCTGCAAAAAAAATAAAAATAAATAAATAAATAAATCACTCCAATGGTGAAAATGAACCACCGTCCAATTTAACTGTACTATAAAGTGCAGGTGTGAAAAGCCTCTACAGGGCTTGGTGAGTGTATATATGCTGTTTATGCTCTCATGAACTAGCCAAGGATCACCAGTTGTTGAAACTGCAGTTGTGATATTTGGAAGTAGAGTTTTGACACTTTATTTGTTAAAAAGAGCAAACTTGACTGTTATAATTAAAAGCTCTCCAGCAGAATGATTTCGGTTCCTTTGGCCTCTAAGAAAACGTCGTTAGACTCTTAAGACCCTGAACTGAACAGCTAGACTGAGGCTGCTTTGATCACCGTCTAAGGTTATGAGCAATAAGTAAGACGGGGTCGCGGTGAAGGAAATGTGATTTCTGTTAAGTGAGACGTTTCTTTTTTAGCTGTGTTGGGCCTTTAGATTGACATTAGATGTACTGGCTTCCAATTTTAGGAACTGTCAAAAAACCCTTTTCACATAAACCAGGGGCTTTTATATACATCCCCCAAATTTTCATACTACGATCATTTCAGCACCCAAGATTAAAAGAACACTGCTAGAGGCGTGACTAACATTTTGGTATTGGAAATAAATGTGGTATCGGCTGGGCCGATTCTCGAGGACCCGTATCAACCACATAACAAAAATAAATACAGAATATGACTGTGTGGTAGTAATGCTAAATTAGCTTTGAGACACCTAGCATTACTTTTATTATCATTTCATTAAAAGGGTGAGGGTTAGGGTGTTGGACTTCTGAGAGGAAGAAAAGTAAAACTGCCTTGAATAAGTGTTCCGTGTGTTACTGTGTCAATAAGGGACTGTAAGGAGCTCCGTATGGCCCAAGACATTGAAATCTGGGACACAATCCTCAGTCACTGCTTTTTTTGGTCGTTGTATTTTACATTAAATTATTCATGTATAGGCTCATTGTATTAATGCAACCGTTACAGTTGTTATGGCGATCATGACTGACTGGTCTACTTGAGTAAACTGCTTTTATTTATGTTTCATTCACTCAAACACAGTGTTTCGTGGTTCTTCAGTAGCAGATAACATTTTGCCTGTTTTCCTCGGGATGAGGGGTTTTATCCACAGGAGGACCACTGTGGATTTGCTCGTGTTCAAAAACAAAATCTGTTCCAGTGCTAAACTGACTGAAAACCTTTTAAAAGGAGTTTTTAAAGGATATCTTGCCATATTTTGAGGACACCTGTTGTTGAGGTAATATTGACCACCCAGCAGTTTTAGGCTGATATTTATTAATGACTCAGGGCCTTTATCTGTGATGCAAGTTTGACCCACTGTATTAAATCTACAAGCAAGGGACTTGTTTCATTCTGTACTTTGACCCTTTTGGTGGAAAAAGGTATTTAGATGTTTATAATTAAGGTGAAGAAAAATCCGCTCTATTAACTATTCTGACAAATACAAATGAAGTGTTATTTTCAAGGATTAATTTAATGTTATTTAAAAAAAAATAGTGTATTTTTATAGAAAAAACAAAGCTTTTAGACCTTTTTTTTTCATTGTGTATCATTGTCTGATGGTTATACTTTGAGATGTTCTCATTTCTGTATTTTTCACTGCTACTGTAGAAAGAACTTCATTTGTTAGTGTGTCATTATGGCAGCAGTCACTCGAAGCTTGTGGCTTTTTTTTTTTTTTTTTGCGCTAGAAAACGTGTCCTCACTGAGGATCTTACACTACATGGACACATGGCAGGTTAGGTTAGTAACTGGGATAAAGCCCACTGCTTTTCAAATGATGCCACGTAGTAGCATCAGTACTGTTTCACTGTCATTTCTTAATAAAGAATTCTGTTTATGATGTGTGTGCTATTTTTGTGTTACATATTGAACCCTGATCATTATTAAGCCCAGATCCACTAAACGTGCAGGATAATGGAAATTTAGATAAATATGTTCTGCTGAATTTCAATAATAAACAATATTACTTTGATTGTAACAGAGCTACAGCTTACATTTTCTCAGACAGTATAATAATTACCATATAATTACCAACTAATGCTTCTTTTGAAGAACTTTATAATTTACATTAAGAATGGGCCTCATTCCATCTAAGAACTTTTGTTAGATAATTTTTTGCTCACGTTCTTGAGAAAAGTGCTGACAAAATGTCAGACGTGGTGTTTTTAAAGAGCAGGATTGTTCACAGGTCTGCTCTTGTAATGAAGGATCCCACTGTCTGTGTGAACTGAACAAATCCTGAACATCAATATCAGAATCTAAGTAAACATTGAGGACAAAATTTGGGAAACAAATGATTAACCCCCCTATTAAGAATTGTTTTCAATGTAAGGCGCTGTTAGTTACTTTTCTGAACGTGTCAGTTTTATTTGGAATGATTACATTATTTCACTTTGTCCACCAAAAAGAAAATATTTCACAAAATGATTATTAGCCCCTTTGATGACTGGTGTCCTTTTTGCTGGAGAACAGTTTATAGCAGCATGCAGTCATTTGCTGATTTCTTCTGACACGTCTCCTGAGGAATCCCAGCCCATTCTTCTTTGGCAAATCTCTCAAGCTCCTCCAGATTTGATTGCCTTCTGGCATGAACCATCATCTTCAGTTCACCCCATAAATTTTCAATGGGATTTAAATCGGGGCTTTGTGCTGACCAGTCAATAATGTTCACTCTGGCCTTTTGGAGGTAGTTCTTCACCAAGAGCAATGCTTATTTTTGGTCTCCGTCATGCTGGAAGGGAAAGTGACAATGCAGACCAAGTTTTGGTGCCGATTGCTTAAGGTTTTCTTTCAGAATCTTCACGTATCCTCCTTTCTTCATGATTGCTTCCACCTTGATGAGATTCCCAGGTCCAGATGCATTAAAGTATCCACACAGCGTAATACTCCCACCACTGTTTCACTGTGGGAGTAGTGTTCTTTGTGTCATAAGCCTCTCCCCTTTTCCTCCAAACATAAACAATATCTCTATGGTCACAGAGCTCTAGTTTTGTCTCATCTAACCAAACGGTTTGCTTCCAGTAGGCATAATCTTTCTCCAGGTCGTCCTTAACATACTTCAGTCTGGCTTGAAGGCATCTTCTCTGCAGAAGTGAAGTTTCTCTTGGTCTGCAACCTCGCAATTCATTCCGGTGCAGGGCTCTAGTACTTGTCTTTTCTTAGACAACCATTCCTGACTTGGCCAAGTCATTAACTAGTGTCTTGGCAGTTGTTCTGGGGTCTTTAGACATGTGTCTCACTGGTCTTCTTTCCAGGGCCTTTCAAACTGTGCGATTCCTACCTCTGTTTTGTCAGCATCAAAGATTCTTTTTTCTCAAGTCAAAACTGAATTCTTGATTTAGTAAATTGGAAAATAACCCTCAGCTGTGACTTGATTCAATGAGCTTTTATCATTACAAAATTAAAGCACACCAAAGCAAATATTAGCAAAACACTTAAATAAACTGATGAAACACCAGCAGTATGGATGAAGATGGGTTTTCCTCAGACCATGTGAGAAACCCAGCAACAGCCACAAAATTTTAAATATTATTTAGCAAGAATTAAACAAACTTTCATTTCTCTTTTCTAATACTGACATGAGTCACTCCAAATATGAATGGATGGTGTGGTTTGAAACTCCATTATGCAGATGTATATCTCCCCCTGGTGGATATAAGAGGAAAGAAAGCCTTTCATACAGAAGCCATTAAATTAGATAACATGAAATCAAGCAAAATAGAACATGTTCTCACGAAAGACACAAAAGCTCCCATTTCGTCTTGCAGGTTAACACAGGTTATGACAGGTTATTATATTTTGAATACAATGTCACTCCGATTATGAACACTTACCATACCAGTGCATGTAGTTTCACTGTTCATCAATACGACTTAAAGCTTATAAAATCAGAAATACTATTGCACCTAAAAATTTTTAAAAAGCTTATTCGTGATCACGATTTCACTCAAAAAGGTTAACGGCCATATTTTTATACTCATTACATGTAAAGTGACATTTTAAGCCTGTTGATCAGTTTGGCTCATGAAAAACCGAAATCCATAATGTGAAAATATTAGATAAGTCGTAATCAAATTTGAACAGATTACATCACGTTTTAAACAAAAATGCATGAAATGCATCACTTTAAATGTAAGGAAAATAAAATGCATAACTTTTCCCACAGTATTCACAGTGTGTTTTGAAATGCACTAGTATTCAAATAATTAGGATATTAATTCTACAGCCAGTCAGGACAAAGCTTAACTTATGTGTCTTAGAGGTACATGGATAGAAAGAAACAGAGCCTGCTGTGGAAAATGGTTACATAAAAAAATTATAATAAACCACAGAACCACACAAATTTTAAAGTGCACCAAAATTAAGGGTGGGGGCGCTCTGACTTTAACATTTATAACATATGGACATTAGATCTTCCTTTGAACTGAGACATTTCTTCAGTTTGATGAGTTTAGCTACTTCACCTCCACCTTCCAATCTAGTTATGATGAAGATCAAATATCCATATGTTTCAAAAGGTTAAAAATATGTTCTAACCGTTCACATGACTGTATTATGAGCCGATGTTATCAGCGGTTATAAAGCACAAAAAGAGGCGGGGTTAACACACTCTGCTTTATTGCTCAGAGCAGTTTTATGCATTCAAAACGCTTTCACAAACGGAACGCAGTCCTCCAACAAGCAGCACTGAGTTCTTCAAATGAAATGAGGCAAAGTCCTTTTGTCTTCTTCCATTCATATGGAAAATAACACTCATACACACACACCAGATGAAATGGAACCTCCCCTGGGCTTTTACTGATTATATTCCACCTGAAAGGTGAAACTGTAAACCGTCACTTAAACAGGAGAAAAAAAAACCAAAATAAAATAAACAACCGTAACTAAGTTTAACTTTCAAGTATCGATCAATTAATCCAACAAGATTGGCTGGAAAGAATCTGAGAACTGTAAATTGAACTTAGGAAGTTATGGTGTATGTCAATAAATAATAAGTCTAACAATGATATCTTCTAATTTCTCTCTGGGAAACAATATCAGGTATAAGGCCTTTTTTTTTCAGGGCAGCTCAAGCAGGTGACCTAACAGAAGTGATGTTAAAATCTCATATGGCATTGACTGAGGTGTCTGGTGGAGCCACCATTGGCAACTCAATCACGTGCTCTTTGAGAATGAGCTTAGCAGTTAGGAAAGGTGTAGAAAGAACAAGAGCTTACTGGTTGGCAACCACACGCATGCGAGAAAGCATACGGTGTTCATTCCAAAATCTTAACGTACGTTCCAAAGGACAAGAGATCACTGAAGCTGACCTGCACCTCTCTCCCCCTCTGATGATCCTCTCTGACCAGCCTGGACTGCTGAAGGCTTTCCTTCAGCTGGTGTAATGTCGTCCCTGCCCAAAGCCCGCCTGACTGTACTGGTGTCCACCCTGTTGAAAGTACTGCTCAAACTGCCCACCTTGGTTAAAACTCTGTCCTCCTCTTCCTCCCCATCCTCCACCTTGCCCTCCCCCACCTCTACCACCTCTTCCTCTCCCACCACGGCCACCTCTGCCACCTCTATCCTGCTGGCGGCCCCCATCCTGATAGTGCCCATCATGCTGGTAGCCTCCACCTCTGCCCTGATGTCCACTCCCACCTTGGTAACCACCTCCTCCTCCTGAGTAGCCTGGCCCTTGCTGACCGCCCTGATAGGCTCCTCCTCCTCCTTGGTATCCTTGCTGGCCACCTTGGTAGTATCCAGGGCCCTGCTGGTAGCCACCACCACCACCTCCTCCGTATCCTCCTCGTCCTCCACCTCCTCCTTGATATCCTCCTCCATCTTGGTAATGACCGTGGTACCCACCACCTCCACCACTAGAGCTATCTGACCAGCCTCCCTGTACCTTTCCCCCTCTGTCCCCTCTGCCACCCCCTCCTCCTCTGCCCCCCTGGTGCTGGTCGTAGCCACCTCTGCCACCACCGCCGCCACCTCCTCCTCTTCCTCCACCACCACCACCACTGTAGTATTGTCCTCCACCGCCCCCTTGAGGTCCATCTTGCCGCTTCTGCCAGGTTGGCATTTCTGGGGGCGGGGGCTCAATCTCATTGGGTCGACCGCCTCGGTCAGGAACACGACCCATTAAAACCTGCAAGAATGGGAGAGGAAAAGGTCATGTTTGATAGAAAATCTGAATGTATACCTAAAAAGATGTACAACGGTGTACTTTTAAGGGATTAATAAGGGTGCATACAGGGCACTCATGGGACACCCTACAGTCTTGTGCTAAAATCGAAGAAAAACATAATAGATTTTTAGGGCTATTTTACTTAAAATATCGCTAATCATTTCCACAGCCTTTATGGCCTGTTTTCACAGCCTACACTGATGTAGGTCGTTAAGATGCAGGTCATAAAAAGCTCCTTTGCAGATAAAATATCCCAGTTTACCTTGTTA
The DNA here is from genome assembly GCA_034509495.1 of Acestrorhynchus altus. Lineage (NCBI taxonomy): Eukaryota > Metazoa > Chordata > Actinopteri > Characiformes > Acestrorhynchidae > Acestrorhynchus > Acestrorhynchus altus. Next base: position 27,252,417 of record CM067513.1, on the reverse strand, counting down.
ATGGCACAGGCAGTCTTTTCTCTAATGCGGCCACTGCTCGTGCGCAGAATCTTTGATAAGTCCTCTCTGGCGGCCAGCAGGTTGGCCACAGACACTTTACTTTTAATGGCGAGTGCTGAGCGAAGGGGTTGGTACACTTTGGCCAGCTTTTCAGCCTGAGCCTGTCAGGATGAGAGAACAGTAGTGTTAAATGAAAGGTCCAGTGTGTAAACACCTGATCATGGACTTGTAAGTGCTCACTCCTTCGACTGTAAACAGTGTGGACATCGGTTATTATGGAGCCCGTTGATCAAAATTCACCAATAATTAAAACTCGTTTAAGGTCACACCTTTGCTCTTTCTGACCAGCCGAAGGACTGGACTGTCACATCCAAACGTTTCAACAACATTTTCCTCCTGACTTCGTACTCGTTCACAAGTGCTTGGTTGATTGCTTCAATTTTCTCCTACAAAAGGTGAGCAGAACAGTCACTCGACATAATGAAAGCACAAATAAGGAATTTTGAACAAGCCACTATTGTTTACACCAAGTACTCAGGGCTGTAAACTGGGCAAGAACCTGGTACAGGGGTTGCAATACGATATATTGTGATACTGTTAGCAAGGCAAGATTTCTTTTTAATCCCAAGGCCAGCTGTGCTGTGTGATTTGATCATTTTCAAATAAATTAAAGTATGAAGAACTACACAGTATTTAGTCAGATATTCTGGGTATTGCTATTTTCAGAAGATCCTAGACTATGACAATATGACTTAATTTGAGATCTTTGCTCAAATATTTAATTTGAGATCCAAGTTGTATATGATCTGATCAAAAACTTTTTTTCAACGTTTTTCCATACTTTTAGCTTGGAAATCTTTTGGAAATCAAATTATTTTGATGGATTTTTTTTCCTGGGTATTGAATATACTGGCAATATAGTTCTAATTTCTGCAAAGTTGTATTCATTAAAAATCAATACTGTGTGAGAGATTCAATACAATATTGAAAAATGCAATATCGCAATACTCAAGTGTACTGATATATATAAGTATAATAATAAAATATATAAGTAATGTACAAAATCAGTAGTCCTTTATAAATTAAAAATAATAGTCTTATTATAAAAGTAGTCCTTAATAAGGTATAAAAATATAACAATCAGCTGGCAGTATGACATTCCTTTAATCTACAACTCACCCAGTGCAGTGGGCCGAGTGGTTTTTTCAGAAGAGGTCCCCCGACATGAGAGGGAAGGACTTTGGATAATGCCTCCTTTAACTGAGCAAAGACAGTGTGGAAGGAAGAGTGAGAAAACAAACGGAATACTACACAGTAACAGCAAAGCTGATCTCTGTATATACTTGCCTTCTTCTCAATGCCACTGAAGAACTGGAACATAGTTATGTTGGCTGGAGGTTTAGACATGCCCAGAGCCACACAAATTCCCTTGAGCTCCAGAAAGAGCTCGCTGGCACCCGTGCTGCCCCCAGTGTCCTGTGCTTTCTTCTGAGGGTGGTTCACCAACACCATCCTTGAAGCCTCCAGTTCAGAGATCAGAAATGCTAGAGAGCGGAAAAGTGAAATATAGATGCGTAATCCACTTGCTGGAAGCTCCATAAATAACAAGCAATATAATTGTGAAAATATGAAGTTAATATTGCTGCTATTACTAAGATTGAGGACTGTGTGTGATGATTTATGAATATTAGTTACCATTATACAACAATATTTGCTCTAAAATATTCAGAGAACAAATATGCTCAACAAAATGCTCTTGGAATGTAAGAAAGGCTATAAAGATTGTAACACGCAGTGCATTTCACACACTTAGCAGTAAATGGCAGTTGTTGGCATTGAGCAGCCGGGAAGACACATCTCCAGAGGTGAGAGAGGAGTATGGGCAGACCAGTTCAGTCAGAAGACCACTCATCTCCAGCTGGAAACCCTCAGCTTCGCTTGGACCTACACAGGCAGGAGGAGACAGACACAGTGAAGTTAGAAAAAAAATAAAAAATAAATATCAACTAAAGTAACATCTCTGTTGATAATAAAAATATTAAAAATTATGAAGAAATTGTCCTTAAGTCCAAGTTACAAGATCAACTGACACTGATTAAATAACTGAAACACCTTTAAAAACAACAAAGCAATAATAATTCATTATAAAATTAACTTATACTACCAACAATAATAATCATCTCAAATCATCAAAACAAATTGTGGCTATGTTACTCATCATGTAGCACGAACTCATATTATGCTCATTAGCATATTATGCCAAAATTAGTCCTTCTTGCTCATGAGCTCCACCTACAATCAAGAAGTGTAATTCTCACTTAAACCCCAGAGGATGAGTTTTACACATGCATTTCTGGAGAAGCTAAGAGATACAACAGTGGCATCTGAAATGAGTAATATTACAGGACAGTGACAGGGAAAGGGTCAGAGGTGGTAAAGCATTAGGCATTGTTCTGCCTGCTTCTCCAAAGCTGTTATTTTAAAGAGCCTCACTATACTAGGCTCCCCTATCAGCTCTGGCCTTGGCAGATGCTGGAAATCTCCCCTGGAGGACAACGCTCTGGGACGCTCCCCTTCTTCTCCCTACCACCTGTTGATTGTAGACCCTGGTTGGCTGCTCAAGGCTGTTTTTGGGAGTCTGCTGAGCTTTGTAATCTGCGAACTGACACATTGTCTCCATGGCAACTGCTGGACTTCAGCTTTGGCTCCTGGGCAGGGCGCTTTCTTCAGGAGGCGCCCAGGACTTCGCAGCTTATCTCCCTCCTTGGCAAGTGGTGTCTTCACATCGGCGCTGGAATGACCTGGCAGCCTTGCTGAACTTTTATCCCTCCCCCTCCCCCAGAACCTTGAACCCTGCAGTGGCTCAGCGGTTTGAACCGTTTGAAAACAAAGGCATGCTGCTTAACATCCGTTACCAGACTCAGGGAGAGCACAAGTGTCCACGCTTGGGATTAAAAAAAAAAAAAAATAATCAATCGCATTAACATGCTGACTACCAGCCTACTCCAACATGCTACCACGGCATTAGAGCACCAGCTGCAGCCCAAGTCCAGAACCGCTAGCATGCAGGTCATATACTAAACCTACACAATCAAAAGACAAACAACCAGCTACCAGACCGATTGTGCTTGATTATTCAGGATTTTCACTGGTGTTGCTCTTTAAGGTAAAATGCTACAGAATGTTGTTATAAAGTGTTGTCTGCAGAATGTGTCTATGCTTTTAATGATCTGCTCTCCCATTAACATGTACAATGAAAATACAACTGGGCAGAGTACAGACTTCAGTGAGTCAGCACAAAGTCATGTAAAATATAAAGTATTACAATCAATTATAGCACATGGTACTCAAATCCAAAAACACACGTACTAAAATCTACACACACACACACACATAAAGACAAACAAACAGAAAAAACAACCAAACAAACAAATACAAATAAGGGTAAATATATATATATATATATATATATATATATATATATATATATATATATATATATATATATATATATATATAAATAAAAGCAGCATTTACAAAGTAAAAACATTCACGCAACTCCTAGGACTTGATAATCAGTATCAAACACAGCATTAAACTCATCCCAGTATATTCAATAAAGCAGACTCACAGTTGGTGGCATGTACGTTCTCCTCCAGCTTGCAATAGAGTTTGAGCTCAGAGACAAGCCAAGCACACAGCTTGGTAAACTCGGGTGAGGCGGCTCCACCGCTGAGCGCCACTTGCAGAGCGCCATCCTCCAACAGGGGACCCTGATACCTGCAGTGAAACAAAAAACAGTGTCAAACAATATCTGCTGAGGTCAGCCATTTTCTGGCCATCTTCTTGATCTTTTATTCGCAGTGGAAATACAAAGAACTTCTCTGTATATGAGTAGTCGGTTTCCTCCTTAAATCAACATGTAAACAAACCGGATGTTTTGCTCACAAGAAAAATGGGAGGGATCAGACAGAAATCTATCTGCTATCATCTGAACTGTGTATCAGATCCAGATGGAAGGTCCTGCAAATAAAGGCTGAAATATTGATCTTTTGTCTCATATTCATCTTTAAGTGCCAGTCAAATGTTTTCAGTCTACATCAACAATAAAAGGGACTGGCCGCATTGTTCAAATTATTTTGGAGGGCAGTATATAGTGCTAGGATCATGTTCAGCTTTCACCTGACTGCTGGTAAAGGCTAGGCACAACCACACCCAGGATGAAGACTGATAAGGCAGATAAGGTGCCAAACAAATGTTCCACCTAAAATGTAGTTGGGAGTCTATTTTTCTAAGATATACACAGCTGTTCTGTGGAAGCATTCATGGTGCACACACTGCTGCAAAAGCCTGAAAATGACTAGAACATAATGGCATTGAGTTCACACTCTTATCCAAAGTGACTTACAAGGTTACTCATTATTACAGAGGTGGGCCGGAGTAGTGTAGAGTCTTGGACTTTTATTGGTGTAACACAGCATAGTTGCCCAGACTGGGAAGCGAACTCCAGTCTCCCTTTTCATGTAGGGGCTCACTGGTGGTGTTATTTGTTGTGCCACATCAATCACCATCAAGTGTTCATACCACCAGAGAACTTCTGGGCAAAACGCTTGATGTCTACTGGGGTTTTTACACCCAAAAAGTTCTCCTGAGGGAGTCCAAAATAAATGGGGCTCTGTGAACCTTATATGCAAATAAGGTTTTTCAAAGCAGAAAGTAATACTGCTCTATATCAAAGCAGATAAGGGTGAATGCAGCTGCTGCTGTGGGCGGAATTTATTAAATCATAAAATCATGAAAAAAGTGCACATCAGCTGTATTACCTTATCCGCTGAAAAAATGTTTAAAATCAAAGTCCACCTGTCACATGTGGACAATGGTCACATCCTTGTGTAAAGGTTTCTCATAAAATGAAAAATAAATAATGAAATAATAATAATAATAAAATAAAAAGTGATATGTGGGGCCTCAATGGGAGCTCCTAGAATCACCCTGAGTGGCTGTTACACCTGACAGAAAGAGTAAGGAGCATAATGGTCTGGTATCCTGGGACTGACAGTAAGAGAAAGGACAGTAATGGTCTGGTATACTGGGAGTGACAGTATGAGAAAGGACAGTAATGGTCTGGTATCCTGGGACTGACAGTGAGAGCAAGGACAGTAATGGACTGGTATCCTGGGACTGACAGTGAGAGCAAGGACAGTAATGGTCTGGTATACTGGGAGTGACAGTAAGAGAAAGGACAGTAGGGGTCTGGTATACTGGGAGTGACAGTGAGAGAAAGGACAGTAAGGGTCTGGTATACTGGGAGTGACAGTAAGAGAAAGGACAGTAGGGGTCTGGTATACTGGGAGTGACAGTAAGAGAAAGGAAAGTAAGGGTCTGGTATACTGGGAGTGACAGTAAGAGAAAGGACAGTAAGGGTCTGGTATACTGGGAGTGACAGTGAGAGAAAGGACAGTAAGGGTCTGGTATACTGGGAGTGACAGTGAGAGTAAGTGTGAAAGTGGAGGAAGAGCTGTTGACACAGCTGATCATGAAGAGCTCCAGCTAACCAAGTTAGCCTGTTAGCTTCAGCTCCATGACGTCACTGCCCGGATATGGTCAGGAATGAATAGAAAAGAGACATAAAGGGACTCTGACCCTCCTAACTGGACAAAAACCACGCAACAACCTCCAACTTAACAGTATTAAGATATTAAAAATTAAAAACAATTCTCTTAATTTAGTCCCTTTACTACAAATACTAATGAGTATTTTATCATCATCATTAATAACAAACAATAATAATTATTATTATTATTATCTACAATGACAACAATAATTCAACATAATATCAGTTTCTCTCATTTCTACCTTAAATGCTGCAGCAGATTCATGCTGGTGTCTGGGGGGCCTCGCTGTAACTGCAGAAGTTTAAGGTGGTCTGGAATAATTAAAGTAACCCACTCCAGCTTCAGCCAAACCACAGCTTAACTGAATAAAGAACCTCCTGAGAATCACTAAACACTGTGGGGGCTGTTTAAACTGGGTTTACTGGAATTTTTACTGAATTTAGGCACTTTTCAGCACACATCTGCATTTCAGAATGAATATAAAAAGGTTTCCAGCAACAATAAATGACCCATATTTAGACTGAAAAGATCAATATATATATATATCTCATTGTAGAAATAATAATAATTCATCATAGTAAGTTTCTCTCATTTCCACCTTAAATGCTGCAGCAGATTCATGCTGGGGTCTGAAGCGCTCCACTGTAACTGCAGCAGTTTAAGGTGGTCTAGAATAATTAAAATAACCAACTCCAGTTTCAGCCAAACCACAGTAAAAGATCGACTTTCTAACATTTCTAAAGCCTGAAAACACGTGAATGTGTGTGAAGGGTGATCAGTCCATCGTCCCTCGGCACTTCTGCACTTTAGTGATCAAACCGAAATCAGGGAGAAGTTGGCGAGCAGGGGGCCGTGACGCCGCATCAGAGCCCCGCAGAAAACACATCCCTTAACCGTCTCCCCAGCTCACCCGAGGTCCTCCAGAGAATCGAGAAGATCGACTTCCATTCAGCCGGGGCAGCCGGTCGTTCGCCCACCGTCCCGAAGCGCCTGTAAAGCGGGGAGAGGGAGCCCGGAGCGGCGCTCTGCTGCTGGGCTGGCACCACCACGTCCTATAGGCCCCCGCCGAGGTGGCCGGCAAGGTGCCTGTTCCCACAGAACGAACACGAGACAGGTTTGCGCGGACGGACACTTCGTGGTGGTCATTCACCTCATTCACAGTCACATGTCTACGAGGCGAGGCGCGCGCGCCGCACAGACTCGCGCCTCGCTCTCCCTTCTTATGGACGCGATAACAGGCAGCGCGGTCGGCAGCCTGTTCCACTCAGCCAGCAGTGAGCGAGAGCGAGGGGCTCGGTCTCAAATCCCCGCCTTCTGACTGGAGTGCGCTTCGCCGTACGTTCCAGAAGCCGCGGCTTCGTGCCCTATGTAGTGCGCCACACGTCGCGCGAGCTTCCAATTGGAACCCAGCCAACCCGTGTGATTCAGTTCAGTCAGGTCGCCGCAACACTGCATTAAACCACCGTTTGGACCCGGTTTGTGCGGTTCGGAGCCGCGCGGTAGGATTTACGGGCTGTTGGATGAAGGTGGAGCTGCGGTACGAGCTGACACGGCTGTGTCTAAGCTGAACTAACCCCGGGTAGAGCGGCGGCTGGAGAGATGTATCCAGGACCGCCGAACCCAAATTACCAACGGACTCCTTTCCTCCACACAGCACCCTATCCGCCTGGAGGTGGCGCACCGCCCTTCCCGGACCATTTCAGCAGGCCGCCGTTCCCCCCGCCGTACCGCGCGTGTCCCCCGGGGCCCCCGCCGCCGTTCCGGGGCCCCTCTGACAGCTTCAGCGGGGGCTCGAGCAGAGACGCGTTTTACGAGGTAAACACCCCCAAACCGCCCCAGTTTGAGACTTTACCCCCAGAAAACAACAGCTCATCTACAGAACCTTCCGAGGGTCACTAAACATTGTGGGGGCTGTTTAAACTGGGTTTACTGGAGTGTTTACTGGGTTTTAAGCACTTGTCAGCTAACATCTGCAATTCAGAATGAAAATAAAGGTTTCCATTAACAATAAATGATCCATATTTAGACTGAAATGATCAATATTTAATAATAATTCATCTTAAGTTTCTCCAGCTGCTTTATTAATAACCTAAACAATAATTAATAAACAATAATAATAATAACAATAATTCTTCATAACATCAGTTTCTCTCATTTCCACCGTAAATTCGGCAGCAGATTCATGCTGGTGTCTGAGGCGCCCCACTGTAACTGCGGCACTTCAAGGTGGTCTGGGATAATTAAAATAACCAACTTAAGCCAAACCACAGTAAAGGATAAACTTTCTAACATTTCTAAAGCCTGAAAACACCCGTGAATGGGTGTGAAGTGTGTTCAGCCCCATCCATGGCACCTGGGAACAGCTGGGGGTTAAGGAAATTGCCCAAGGGCACTTCAGTCCAGCCCTGCCAGATCAGGGAATCAAGCCGGAAACCTTCCCATCACACGGTTGGTTCCCTAACCACCAGGCCACGGCTGCCCCTATAACGCAACATGCCGGACATCTTGGAATGCAGAGTGCTAATAGGGATGTAACAATGCAGTGTGATTCACGATGCTGGCCTTACAATATGATTTTCATAACAAAACTACAAAATGCTGAATATTCTTTCTTTTATCAAAGTAAAAAATCAACTTTTATTTCTGAGGTGGGATGCGATTTATGGAGAAACAAAGCTACACATTTCTTTTTGTATGTAAAATAATAAAAGAAAAATGCATAGGAAATCTCAAATCAATAATATTAATAAATAATGTCAAATAAGTTAACTACAAATTGATTCATTTTACATCTCGAATCAATTCCAGTTGTGGCATTGATTCATATTTGCATTGATTCATAACTGTTTTGCAATGAATCGTTACATCCCTAGTTCCTAATGGTGTCCTGCGAAAGTCCATCCCATGCAGTTTGAATATTCTCACTCATTTCCTGTAGATTTTGTGGTAGGGTACAAGATCTTTTGGGAAATTTGAGGTTCTTCAGTTTGAGGGCAACTTATAAGGATACCTTATATAATATATGGAACCTTCAAAAAACCTTTGCTTTTAATGAAGGTTCCTTGAAGCACCTTAAGAGGTTCTTCTACAGTTTTGAATAAAATAACCTGCAAAAGGTCGTCATGACCATAAGGTCACTCTGCACATCATGTCAGTTCTCCATCTCCGTGGATTATGTATGTCGCTGGTGCCTGTCTTCTTCTATCTTCTGCTGCTGGTATGGTGCACAATATGTCAAAAGAGCCATCCCACTTCCCGGAGCCCTACAGTGTAACCCCTTTGGAAAGATGGAAAAGCTCCAGAGCAGTGTTTGCTTTAATGTCAGCATGCCTTGAATAATCTGCGTACTGTTATGGTTCTAAGCATTGACTACCTTCCTTTGTATGTACGTCATACTGACTCAACAGGTAGCTCCTCCAAAGCAGTTTCAGCACAGCCAACCCCCCCAGGCATGGACGGTCCAACAGACGGACCTGCAGAGTCTAGAAGTGAGGTAAGTGGACCTAAACATAAACAAATTTTGCTTTTTGAAGGTGAAAAGATGTTTTTTACGCCTCAGCGAATGGACACAGAAGGAGGCCAGATTATTTCATATTAGATACACTTTACGAAACAAAAGTATTGGGACAACTCATTCATTGTTTCTTCCAAAGTCAAGGTGTGTTAAAAAGAGATGACCTTGCCTTTGTTGGAGTAACTGTGTCTACTATACTTTCTAATGAAATTTGGAGCACTGCGGATTTGATTGCATTCATCTGCAACTCCCCAGCTAATCCCAAAACTACTGGACAGCACAGTCATTTCAAAGAATGCTCCAGAGGGTTCTGTTGTATTGTATCAAAGTTAAGCTCAAGGGTTGCTTAGTTCTTCTGCAGGTCTGTAACCATGACCATCAACATTTGACTGGACAAGACATATTTAACCCCCTTAAAACCTTTGCAGGAAAAAAGCTGAGGAGTTCCTCCGGATCCTGGAAGCTAAAGACAAGCTGGAGCTATCTGGTCAGTCTGGAGAAAAGGGCATCAGAAGGCAGAGCCTGGATAATGAGATGTTAAGTCACAGCTCAGAGAAGCACTCCAGCACGAGGAGCAAGAGCCGGGCCAGGAGCCGTGGACGCAGCAAGAGCAGGCACCGCAGCCACAGCCGCAGTCGGAGCCGGGGAAAAAGCAGAGCCAGAAGCCGCAGTCGAGGAAGAAGTCGGGCAAAGAGCAGGGCAAAAAGCAGAGGTAGGAGCAGAAGCCGCAGCCGTGGCAAAAGCCGCACCAGAGCAAAAAGCCGTGCCCGTAGCCGGAGTCGAAGCCTTGACAGGGCTGAGACGAGGAGTAAGAGCCAGCCACGGATACACTCCAGTAAAGACTCTCAGTGGAGTGTGAAGGAGACTAGTGGTATACGGAGCAGCAGCAGCAAAACAAGTCCTGACAGTTCAGCACCAGACCTTTTCCAGGGCCTGAAGCAAGTTCTGCAGAGTAAGGATCTGGAGAAGCATCTGTCTGTGGTCAAAGGAGCTCTCTTGTGGAACCAGGTACAGCATTAATTTGAAGTACATTTTATGGTCACCACTGCATGTGGATGTGGGGTCCTAAAAGGAAAGTTTTGGAACTTGAATTGACATGGTTGATCTTAATGACCCCTGAAACTGAATTCGGAGCAGCTTGACCTGATTAAAAGACAGATAATATTGAGGTTTATTTTATCGAGAGTGTGATCAGTTTTATCATTGGGATGCACTGCTTTTCTGAGCATATCCTTGATACTGTCAGTACATCAACTCTTGACTAACTGCACATTTCATTACAAAGGGTGTAACTGGTTCAGTTTAATCAGACTGAGTGCTCTGAGCTCTGTTCTCAGTATGGGAGAGTTTTTTAGAGTTTTTTTTTAGAATCTGCCCCCACTGACACATCTTGTCTGTCTAAACATCACAGTAAATATTATGTGTTGTGAAAATGTCTTTAAATATCAATGTCATATTTTTACAGTATTGCCCGCCCCTATTTCAAATTGCAGAACAATACTAACTAGTAATGGTGAGACAAAGCTTCATGATGCGTTGAAGCTTTCCAACCCAATGTATTTTTGAAAGAACTAATAATTTAATTAGTGAATGTCTTCTTATGTGATCATTATTTTATTGATATGGCAGTTCAGTTAAAAGTGCAAGTCTTGACACATGCTTCAAAGCTTCGCCACACATCATAACATCACTAGTATTAACAGCAGGGTTACCAGTAGGGGTGTAATGGTACGTAAAGTCACTGATATACAGTACAGGCCAAAAGTTTGGACACACCTTCTCATTCAATTCGTTTTCTGTTTCGTTTACATTGTAAATTCTCACTGAAGGCATCAAAACTATGAATGAACCCATGTGGAGTTAGTGTATGAACTTAACAAAAAAAGGTGAAATAACTGAAAACATGTTTTCTTTTACAGTTTCTTCAAAATAGCCACCCTTTGCTTGGCATTCTCTCAATGAGCCACCTCTGGGAACTCCTTCAAGACTGTTGGAAAACCATTTCATGTGACGAGCTCTTGATGCTCCCTGAGAGAATTCCAAGAGTGTGCAAAGCAGTAATCAGAGCAAAGGGTGGCTATTTTGAAGAAACTAGAATCTAAAACATGTTTTCAGTTATTTCACCTGTTTTTGTTAAGTACATACAGTAACTCCACGTGTTCATTCATAGTTTTGATGCCTTCAGTGGCACCATGGATACTCACACTAGACTTGCACCCTTTAATCTCAGCATCTCTGAAACACACACACACACACACACACACACAGAGTGACAGCGCACTGTGTTTAATAGAGTGTGAATAGCAACAGTTGATATCAACCACCTACTTTAATCTGCAGCTGCTCATTTCATATTCTCTCAGTTTTATTGTCACTAAACGCAGTCCTTTCTTTCATCCTTTTCTTTCTTTACAGATTCCAAATGAAGCAAGAGAAAATCAGGAAAGCAAGCCACAAGTAGCAAACTTCCAGAAGCTTCCAGAATTCCAGCAGAACCTGTATGACCCTGAACAGCCAACTGGCTTCACCCAAACTGGTCTTCTTCCTCATGAGCGGGTTGGAGAGGCCAATTCCTTTCCCCGGATCTTATCCTGGAATGACCCCAGCCAGCAGGCAGCAGTCAAGCCCATGTTTCCAAACATCGAGGATGAGGAAGAGTTTCTTTATGGAGAGGAAGAAGAGAGGACTAAACCTCAGGCTGTCACTGTCCCTCTGGCCCAAACCAGATCAATACAGTCCCCAGTAGAGACAATGACTTCTTCAGCACAGTCCCTGTATCTCACCAAGACGCTCCTCAACCAATCCTCTGGTCTTCCGGAAACTAAAGTTCAAGCCACACCCAGCAAGCAGCCCACAGACAATGCTAAGGTGGCTCCCGAGGACTGTGAGAAGGTGAAAAATATGCTAAAGACTATTGGTTTGAACCTAAGCATGACAGACGTCAGTAAGATGGCGGCTAGATTGAAGCAGAAGCAGGTGGAACAAAGAGGAACGTCTCCATCTGGAGGGTTGCCATTGCTTAAACCCACTTTGGAAGCTCTGCAGGCTTTGTCTAAAGGTACTAGACAGTACTAGACATAATAATGATTAATGATGCACCAGTTTCACATTTCACACAATCTAGAAGTCACACGTTTGGAGGCACCTAGTGTTTCTTTAGCTGAAGTGAATGAGCATGTTTTATTTGTTGGATTGTGATACTTTAGCATGCTGGTGTTTCAAAAGAAAGCTGTTTAGATGAGACTGGTGTTCTGACTGTGGTCATATTTAATGTAGGTAATCATGACCTCTGGAATAACGTCTATGTTGCTTTGCAGACTATAAATATCAAGTTTCAATTGAGTATTGAAAAATGGTGTTTGAAATGTATTGAAATTTACCACTGAAAAATCACAGTCTTTCATTTTCACTGGAGAAACTGGAGAATAGAATCAAGTTTGGAACAGTTTTGTTTACCATAGGAATGGTTGACCATCCCATCGAAGTCTGACATTTAGAAATCCAGTTTAGATCCAGAGTTCTCGATATTGGCTAACTACAAAATGAAACCCAACGTCAGAGGTCTATTGAGCATTTTTAGTGAAGGTTACTGTTATCTAAGCATCTTGCTGCTTCCTATAAGAGGGCAGTGGGCAAAGAGGGGGTGGAGCTTATGACTGCACATAACCACAATCAAAAGGATTTTCCATGAAGCAATTATATATTTTTGGGGTGTGATTTTTAGTTACAGGGTGATGCAACAAACATTGAAATGGTTCTATTGGAGAACCAACATTTAAACTTTTTTATAGTATATACACTCAACATCAAAAAATTAATTGACCCCAGAAGGAATCAACCAATTGTGATGCATGAGTGCAGTTGTGTTGTGCTAAACTCTCATGCAGTCACTCAGAATGGCAGCGCGTCATCTTAAGTGACAAGTCCAGCTTTTGTCTTTGTGGAGATGACCAATGAATCCATGTGTGGAGGCACTGTGGATTCTTCGTTTTCTAAAACAGTTAGATTGTTTTTTTAATTAATGGGTGGAAAAGTGTTTTCTCTTTGGATGCACCCACACAAGGTTATTGGACAGCTCAACAAATTTGAAGGAGAAGGGTATGAAGTGTATTTCCTGATGCAACATCCTGTGCTTTTGGAATAATAAATAAACATTTGGACAATTTTTTTCAGCACCCAAGCCTGATGACAGTCGAAGTAATCGTTCTGGAAGCAGCCATTCACACAAGGACTCAGATTACAAAGAAAAGGTAATGAGACATTATTACAGTGTCTAGGGCTGCATGGTGCTGGAAAAAACTGACATTGCAATATATGTATTTTTTCTGCAATATATTGCTATATATATCTGATATGGTTAATCCGTAATGGTTGGACAATGAAACTGAAACACTGGGTTTTAGACCACAATAATTGATTAGTATGGTGTACTAGGGCCTCCTTTAGCAGACAATACAGTGTCAATTCGTCTTGTGAAGGACATTTTTTGGATACAATCCGTTTAGCACCCAAACATCCCTTTCAGACAGCTTCCTCTTGCATCCACAGTTAATCCTGTTGGATGTGGTTCATCCTCCTTGGTGGTGCTGACATTACCCTGGATACCGTGGATCTTGATACATCACAAAGACTTGCTGTCTTGGTCACAGATGCACCAGCAAGACGTGCACCAACTATTTGTCCTCTTTTGAACTCTGGTATGTCACCCATATTGTTGTGTGCATTGCAATATTTTGAGCAAAACTGTGCTCTTACCTGCTAATTGAACCTTCATACTGCTCTTACTGGTTCAATTAATGAAGATTGGCCACCAGGCTGCTCCAATTTAGCCATGAAACCTCCCACACTAAAATGACAGGTGTTTCAGTTTTATTGTCCAACCCCTGTGTGTGTATATATAGCAGATTTCACTGAGCGTCAGTAATTCAACATGTCATGATATTAATAATTCCCTCTTTGTATAATAGATTAAATCAATTCTATTGGGCTGATAGAATGTGCTTTAGTTCAATCTGTCATGGAAAATGAATCTTCCTTTCTGTATCAAGCTGTATTAAATTGTAACATAATTAAATTAATAAATAAATAAATTATTCTCACGTGAAATGTCTTCCAATGTGAATTAAATGATGGCAATGCTTTAATGATATGTTGTACAGCCCTAAATGTGTCCTTTCAGCACCAGGACAAATCACCGGCTAATCGGGTTTCTTCTGGACACTTTGTCCTTTTTTACTTGATCACTCAATCTTGGGGGGAAAAATTTGGATTGTCTTGTTGATTGCATACTGATGCTGATCAGATTTTTCTTCACATTTAGCGAAGTGAGGAGAAGGAGAGAAGGGAAAAACAGATTCAGATGAAGAGGAAGGAGTATCTCGTGAAGGAACTGGAGGGGCTGCTGAAACAGGAAGGTTTGTCACTCTGTGCATTCGTATTCATTCTCAGCACACATATGCTTTTATCACCTTTTGGCTGCAAATTTATTTGCCCCCTCAAGAGCCTGATCGCTCTTCAGGTGCCGTTCAGGTGCCATTTTAAAGAAATGCGTCAAGGTTTTTGTTCTCACAGTTCAGCCACCTTTTTTTAACAGTTTATTCTTTGCCCCCTGACTTTCATTTTTGTTCTCCTCACTTTGTACTTTCTCCCAACAATAACTGTTTAAATCAAGACTAGCTCTGTTCTCTGTTGGACTTATGGGTGGCTATGGCATCACAGTAACCAAATCTCGCCAGCATTTATGCTTGTGCATCATGTGAGAGCTTGCTATAATCAGTGTTGAAATATGTAATGTTCTATGTATAGAAATCATTTTAGGATTAAAAAGGCTAACATGTTCTCAACCGAAAGCTTGGGATACTATTTGAAAGCATTGCTTGATGAATGTTAAATTAGAACTTTGGACAGCTGATGTTTTGTTGCAAATGTTGCATTTGATTACAAATATGTATATGCTGAACATTATATGCATTCTGTTTGCAGGCTCAGGCGATTTGATCCCAGTTACAGGTTTCTTTTGTCAGAAGTGTGAAGAGTTCTTTGGGGATCTGAATAGTGCGGAGGGCCATGTTGCCTCCCACAAACGCAGTGACACACAAAAGGTAGCACCAGAGCAATATAAAAATCCATTTCAGTTCTACACCAGTCATCCTTGTTTCTATAATCACTGTCCATTTTATCACATCTACTTACCACATAAACTACATCTGTAATTATAGACCTACAAAGTGCTCCTGTGTTTCACTGCATACTTACTAGCCTCCTTTCACCCTGTTCTTCTATGGTCAGGACCAACACAGAGCAGTATTATGTGGGTGGTGGGTCATTCTCAGCACTACAGTGACACTGACATGGTGGTATATTAGAATAGTCCACCAACCAGAAGTATCCCACCAAAAGCATCCTGTGAGCAGCATCAGAGTATCAAATAGAACGGACAGTGAGTGGACACAATGTTTAAGCACTCCAGCAGCACTGCTGTGTCTGATCCCATCATATCAGCGCAACACTAACATACAACCACCATGTCAGTGTCACTGCAGTGCTGAGAATGACCCACCACCCACATAACACCTGCTCTGTGGTGGTCCTGACCATTGAAGGAACAGGCGAAAAGGAGGCCAACAAAGTATTTCTACAAAACCCTTGTAATGATAGAACTTCAAGATGCTTCTTTGTGGCCAATGGAGCTGATAAAATGGACAGTGAGTGTAGAATCAAGGAGGTGATCAACCATAATGTTATGGTTTGTTTGGTGTATGTGTTACACCTTATTTGTGTTTGTGTTCAGATGCGTCTCTGGAGAGTTCGATTTTAAAATCATAAGCTAAAAGTTCTACTCATAACATAACAAGCAGTTGAACGGGTTTTATACAACGAATAACTTTGAATGAAACATTGTTTCAATGTAATTTAGTTTTTTTAATTGATTTTTAACATGAAGTGTTTTATTTTACACCAACAACCTTTAGGCTAATGTAACGCAAACATGCTTGAATCATGACATGCTTCTCTCAAATAGAGCTGTTCAATAATTTCAGGCAACACGATTATAAACATCAGACTGAAATTCGAGGTAATCGTTGTGGAATTCTGTAGTTCATTGCGTGCAGCAACAGCACAAATTCAATGGCCGAGTGTCTCATGAGACTTCCTGTCTATAATAAATAAAGTCAGCCTAAAAAGACTGACCATTATTAGTGGCTCAACAATGGCTTGCAGTGCTTGGACCCTGACGATTACCACTTTTGGTGTACTCTGAAGACAGGTGCTCAACTCTCGAGGCAGTTATGACCGACCAAAGAAATTTGATTTGATCAGTTAGTGCACAGATGGTTTTACCCCAGTACCACTTGGCAACAGCCTAGTAACCACCAGAGGTAGTAGAGCAACTAAGTGGGATATAATAGCAGCTGCATAGTCATCACCTAGCAAACACAATTTCATCCTAGTTACCATATAACGTCCTGAAAGCTGCACAGCCACTTTGCACTCTCTTTGGGAAATGCACTTTTCTGGTGTCCATAAATTAACTTTTTCAACCGGTGTTAAAACTGTTTAATCCTTATATACGTACGTGAAACTCATGAATATGATACCTGTTACAGTGAATAATGACTTTGCTGTAAATTTATCTTTGAAAACTTGAATTATGCTTCAGTTATTAAAGGTGACAAGGACAGATGTGTTACATAAGAGTACTAACAGATTGTGAAGCCTGAATGCTACTTACACTTCTGTCTTTCAACAGGTATTTACAGTGTCCAAAACTGCACAATAGTCTCTTTAAAATGACTGTAATGTGGTTTGATGTGAATGCATGATCACTTTTTAATCTAAATGATCTGTATTCTCTCCACTCGTTTGCAGAAGGCGATTGTAGATCAGCAAGACCACCATAAGGACAAGAAGCACGGGGAACATCAGCAAAGGCTGTACCCACCTGACCACAGAGACAGACCGCCAGTCCAGGACAAACGGTCAGCGGCGTCCCGCATCTACCAGGATTACCGTGAGCGTAGCCCTGAGAGGAAGAGAGCGAGGGAGGAAAAGAGTCCGCACTCGTCTTCCTCCCATGGGACGGAACATAGCAAGTCCAAAGCAGATTCAGAGAAGACGGAGAGCAAAAATGAGAGCAAGGACAAATCTAAACATGCCACGTCTCTCAAGAGTGAGAAGAAGAAAAAGAAGAAGGAAAAGAAATTGAAGAAAAAGGAGAAAAAGAAAGAGAAGAAGAAGAAAAAGGAGAAAGATGAGAAGGAGGCCAGCAAGTAATAGAGTTGCTCTGCTATAATGTACATTGTAATTGGACCTCAGGACTGAGCAGACGTTGTGAGGACTGGTTGAGGTGGTAAATATCTGGTTTCAACAAACACGTGGTAGTTTTACCCGGCTGTGTTTTCATTTGCTACATGAAGTGCATTTGGAAAGAATTCATAGTGCTTCACGTTTTGTTACATTGTTTTTTTTTTTACCAAAATGGATTAAATTCAATTTCCCCCTCAGAATTCTACACACAATACCTCATGATGACAAAGTGAGAAGCTTGTTTGAAATCTTTGCAAATTTATTAAAAATTAAACACAAATATAACATGTATATAATTTTTTTCAATACTTTTGTCAGCAATTACAGCCTCTGAATTACAGTTCTTTTTTAGTTTGATGCTACAAGCTTGGCCGACCTGTTTTTGGGAACATTCTCCCATTCTTCTTTGCAGAACCTCTCAAGCTCCATCAGATTGGTAGGGCAGTGTCAGTGCACAGCCAAACATTCTCCAGAGATGTTCAATCAGGATCAAGTCTGGGCTCTGGCTGGGCCTGACATTTACAGAGTTGTCCTGAAGCCACTCCTTTGTTATCTTGGCTGTGTGTTTAGAGTCGTTGTCCTGTTGGAAGATAAACCTTCATCCCAGTCTGAGTTGCAGAGCGCTCTGGAGAAGGTTATCATCAAGGATGTCTGGGTACTTTGCTGCAGTCATCATTCCCTCGACCCTGACTAACCTCCCAGTTCCTGCTGCAGAAAAACATTGCCACAGCATGATACTGCCACCACCATGCTTCACTGTAGGAAGGTTTTGGCTAGGTGTTGAGCAGCTGCCTTGTTTCCTCCAGACATGATGTTTGGCATTCAGTCAAAAAAAGTTTAATCTTTTTTGTTTCTCATGGTCTGAGAGTCCTTTAGGTGCCAATTGAAAAAATGGCAGATGGGCTGTCATGTGCCTTTTACTGAGGAGTGGCTTCTGTCTGGGCAATCTACCATACCGGCTTGATTGGTGGAGCGCTGCAGAAAATGGTCTACTATGGGACCTTAAATAAACAGATGTGTGTCTTTCCAAATTCACCACAGGTGTCCAATTAAGCTGTAGAAACATCTGTAGGATGATCAGTGGAAACAAGAAGCACCTGAGCTCAATTTTGAGTGTCATGGCAAAGGATGTGAACATTTACGTACATGTTATAATTTTGTGTTTTTATTTTTAATAAATTTGAAAGATTTCAAACAAACTTTTCTCACTTTGTCATCGTGGGGTATTGTAAGCAGACATTTTAGGTTAAAATGAATCCATTTTGGAATACGTCTGCAACATAACAAACTGTGCAACAAGTGAAGGGCTGTGAATACTTTCCGGATGCATTGTAGCATCAGTTGTAGCCAAAAGAACGGGGGAGGTTAATACAGTATTCTGTGCAGTTACATTGTTCATACTCATGTCTACACGACTGAAATTCAACCGAAATCATTGTCCGTCATGATATGAATGATCTACATGCAAAAAGAGCCTGAATTTAATAGTGATTTTTTTGGGGGGGTTTTTTCTGGATACTGTCAAAAGGTACAGTTGGGTCTTTATAGAAAAATAAAGAAGCAGTATTTGCACCCAAATGAGCTGTGCAGTGGCTAAAATGCCTCTGTGTAACGTTTCATTCATCAGGGTTGAGATGCCCATAGCCTAATTATTGTGCCTTCAAAATAATAACAATAATGATAATAAATTATATATCTATAGTGAGTGTAGAAATGGTCTTGGGCTCTTGTGAATTTGTTGATCAAAATCTGCCATGACCACCTCCTCGTTCCTATACCCACTGACCACTTTAAAGCCCTGCTCTCTGCACATTAACACGACACCTCCATTTTAATGGTCACTGCAGTGTTGAGAATAACGCACTATCCACATAATACATGCTTTGTGGTGGTCCTCTGAGGTCCTGACCATTGATGAATAGGGTGAAAAGAGGCTAACAAAGGATACAGAGAAAATATGGACCTTAAGAAACTTATGGACAACAGTCTGTAATTATAGAACTAAAATGTGCTCCTGTAGGGCAAGAGAAGCTGATATAAAGACCAGGACGTCTTGAACAATGTGCCTTGGACAAAAGTTAAAGCATGAGGGTGGAAATGGTTTGGGGCTGCTTTGCTGCAGCAGGGCCTTGACATCTCATCATAGAGACCACTATGGAATCATTGTATCAGAGGGGGCTTGAGGAAAACGTAAGACTGAACAAAGTATTCTGCATGGAGGAGTGGCAAAATCTTTCTCGCAGACACTTACATTAAACATGTAATTGATATTTTACTAGCTGAATAGGACATTTCCTACGTTTATCCTCAAGATATGTGCATTTATATTAATTGCATTTTGCAATTAAGACATTTCTTGAGTTTAATTACATCCATCTCTATGTAGTTAAAATGAAAATCAAACGTTTGTATATTGAAAGTTCATGGAGAGTCCTAACTTTGTCACGACTGTGTGGATGTATGAGGTGTGAAAGTGTTTGGTTTACTTTCTTCATTAGAAACATGAGGTATGTTGGCTCTCTCATGATATGGGCCCTTTAATGCTATTAAATACAGTCTTTAACATAAGAAAAACTCCACACATCATGACAAGTCTCAGTCTCAATGAGCTATATTTACACACCTATAGGCTAGTGCCCCATTCCAGAGAGGGATTCAATCTTTATACATCACTGATTATATGTAAGAAAACTGTACAATAGTGAGTTTGGGATTTAAAAAGAGGAAAAGCACTAAATGTTTTCTTATTTAAATAAAAAGTTACATTATAGAACTTTAAATAAAAATCAGACAAGTCACTTCATTGTCTGAAATTATGGGAGATCATGACCTGAAATGAGTTGGAAAAAGATGGAAAGACAAAGACGACATTTGGGTCACTGTTCTTCATGTTAGTCTGACGGTCACTAACTATCTGCTGGAGGATGGTCATCAATCTGAGGGCCTTTTTTTTCATCTAAGAAGCAGGTCAATGAGTCAGCAAGTTAGCTGGTTCAGTTTTACGTGACATTTCAGCAAATTTAGTCAAGAAGTATAAAATGAGTGTGGTGGTGGAGGTTTGTGTTATGGTTGCGTCTGAACCCTGGTCGTTTCTTAAGTTTGGTGAGGGAGTCACGAGATAAATATAGCTAATAAGTAATGTTTATGCAGTTGGTCCCACTAATCTCCATTAGCTACCTAAAATATGTGACCTGCATTAACGTTTGGTAAAATTATATACTGTATAGACTATATTAAAAATGGACGACATGGTTCCATTCACTTCCCTTCAAAGTGCAGAGGCGGAGCCAAACCTTTGCATAACATTAACATGGCTAGGATTGAGCAACATGACTATTTTAGTGCAGCACCTATTAAATCTATATTAGGGGTGGGAAATATGATGATTTTTATCGAAATTGTGATAAACTTTGTTATTGCGATACAAAATTGGATATTGTCCGTGCCAAAAAAGAAATGAACACCCACACAATCATCACAGATTGTAATCAATGCTGTATAAGTTTGTGCCCTTGGAGCCTTAAGGTTCTATCTGACATTTTTACCAAAACTCAGCTGCTTCTATACTCTTATTCTGTGACCTCTTAACAATATGTGAGGTGTTCTTAAGTCCTCTTTATCTAGAATATATTTCATATATCTCCATATATACGTCAGTCATTATGAACACTTTAAGACTCAAAATCAAAGTTTGTGTGGTGATCTCTAAAAACAGATAACACATCACCTTCGGTCCCAAATGGTAGGCAACAACGTTCAGTATGGTTACCTCACTGAAACAATTTGTGCCAACTCCACACCCTCCCCCGAAACATTAAAAGAATAGTTATTAAATAAATGTACAGTTAACCTCTTACTTAGGGATTAGCCATGATGCCTGTGGTCTGAATGTTTGCACTGGAGCTACAAGGCAAAGTAACCATCGCTCACATTGTGATTATTAAAATGATCATTTCGATAACTGTAGTCATTTTTAAAGAAAAAGACTATAATATCCAACACGTATCAGAATAGAAAACGTGGTACCATGCCCTCCATACCACTCCACCGGTCTTACACGGTTATTAATAAAGGCTGTTTCCAATCATTTAAAATGCTTATGCCCTTTAAATGAACCCCTAGTTAACTTGCTGACTCCTCTTCCCTCATATGACTGAGCAACACTTCGGAGCTGTTCGGACACAAGGCAGTTGGTGACCATACGCATGGACATATTTGGTATGAGCTGGTGAAAAGCTACGGTAGGCTTCAACATTGCGTGTGTGTGTGTGTGTGTGTGTGTGTGTGTGTTTCAGTACTACAGAGCTTGGCACTAGTTTAGAATAGATTTGTAGACTGCTGGTGGATAAGTAGGAATTCCAGTTACAGTTCATAAATTTACATACCCTGATCATAGACATGACTGTCATTGCAATACAATTTCTGTGGCAAAATGAGTTCCAGCACATCTTTAATGAGAAAAAAGAAGGTTAGGATGGCACCCGTGTTATTTTGAAGGGGGTTTCTGAAATACTGGATCAAATACATACTGTACAGTCGTGTGAAAAGGTTAGAACACCCCATTAACAGCTTTGACTAACAAATCTAAACAAATGGACATTAGATTTTCATTTCAACTACCGTACATCCGGAAAGTATTCACAGCCCTTCACGTCTTGAACGTCTTGTGATGTTCCAGCCTTATTCCAAAATGTATTCCTTTTCATTTTTTCACTTAAAAGTCTACACACAATACCCCACCACGACAAAGTGAGAAAAGTTTGTTTGAAATCTTTGCAAATTTATTATAAATAAAACATGTACATAAGTATTCACAGCCTTTGCCATGACACTCGAAACTCAGCTCAGATACATCTTGTTTTCTTTGATCGTCCTTCAGTTGTTTGATAAATTCTGTTGATTGGACAGGATTTGGAAAGACACTGGTTTATATAAGGTCGTGTAGTAGACAGTGCAGATCAGAGCACAATCCAAGTCTTAGGAATTGTCTGTAGACCTCTGAGACAGGATTGTATTGAGACACAGATCTGGAGAAAGGTACAGACTTATTTCTACAGCACTGAAGATCTCAATGAGCACAGTGGCCTCCATCATCTGTAAATGAACGAAGTTTGGAACCATCAGGACTCTTCATAACACTGGCCAAACTGAGTGAGCGCGGTATGAGGGCCTTTGTCAGGAAGGTAAACAAGAACCCAATGGTTGCTCTGACAGAGCTCCAACATTGGTCTGTAGAAAGAGGCAAACCTTACAGACAGACAACCTTTTTACCAGCTCTCCAAAAATCAGGCCTGTATGGTACGAGTGGCCAGACGGAACCCACTCCTCAGTAAAAGGAACACGACTGGAACTTTTTGGACTGAATGCCGAGCATCATGTCTGGAGGTAACCAGGCACTGCTCATCACCCATCCAACACCATTCCTGGAGTGAAGCATGGCGGTGGCAGCATCATGCTGTAGTGATGGTTTTCTGTAGCAGGAACTGGGAGACAAGTCAGGGTCAAGGGAGAGATGACTGCAGTGATGTACAGAGTCATCCATGACAATAACCTGCTCCAGAGCGCTCTGGACCTCAACACAAGTACTGATCAAAGGCTGTGAACTTAAGTATATATTATATGTTTGTGTTATAATTTTAATACATTTGCAAAGATTTTAAACAAACCTCTCACTGTCATCACGGGGTGTGGTGTGGAGAATTATGAGGGAAGAATTAATCCATTCTGGAATAAGTCTGTAACATAAAATGTGGAAAACATGAGGAGCTGGGAATATTTTCCAGATGCACTGTAAACCTGAAGAAATGCCTTTTAATCTTTCATCTGCAAAATGTAATTAACCGACATCTGTAATTTGAAGACAAAACCAAGACAATTCCACCCCATGCGTAACAGTTGGTTCGAGGTTCTTGTGTCATTAAACATTTAACTTTGGATTCATCTGTCCAGAAGTCCTGCTCTTCGCCTAGGTGTTCTCTGGCAAACCCGATGCTCTCTTGTGGACAGTGGAATGGCGTTGGAATAAAGAGATCTTTTTAAAGCTCTTCTCAGACTCATCTGCATCTACAGTCAGTCTGAAGGCCTTGGAGAGCTCTTTAGATCTCACCAAAGGTCTAAATAAGGCAGCCTCCTCCAACGTCCTAACAAGGGCCTAATCATTTGCAGCTGATCTGGTGCAATCTGGGGGTGGGCAAGTCATTTTTAAAAAATAATCTTTAACAAATTATGTTTAAAAGGCATTTCTTCAGTTTTGTGTGTTTAGTTATATCACCTCCATCTCTCAATAGAGTTCAAATGAAGATCAAATGTCAATATATTTAAATATGTTAAAGACAAAGGTTTTCATGGGGGAACTGTTTTTTTTTTACATGACTGTACATACACCATATTATTAATTCAATGGCATTGAATGAAAGTGAAAGTTCCAAAATGTCTTTATTCCCAAAACATTGTACCTACTGTTAAACACAGTGGTGCTACCAGTGGAACATGGTACATTGTGGTACACTCCACATAGTCAATGGAATAATGAGAAAGAAGATCCAAATCCAAATTCTTCGGCAGATCCTCAAACCATCAGCTGGATGGTTGAATCTTGGGACACAAATGGGTGTTCAAACAAGAAAACAACCCCAAACACATCAAAGGTGGTTATGGAATGTTGAAGTAGGCAAATATTAAGATTTTGGAGTGGCCCTCTCAAAGTCCTGACCTCCAACCTATCAAAATATATATATGTGGAATGTGCTTAAAGGTCGGGTCCATGCCTAACATTTCATTGAGTTCTGCCAAGGAGAGTGGACAAACATCCAACCAGGATTCTGCTAAAAGGTTGCTGATGGCTATGAAAACCATGCATTTAACAACACGTTAAAGGACAATCTGAAATATTGCATCTGCTATGCACATTAAATTTGAATCCATGTTGATTTCAGAAACCCACCCCCCACTTGTTTGATCTATTAAAGATGTGCTCATTCTGCCTCCAATAATGAGCAACTCAAAGCCTTCACTTAACAGCTAATATTGCCAAGACCTTCATGAGTATCGTGTCCATGATGAGTGTATGTAAACATCTGATACATCTGTATGTAGGGCTGCACCATTACTGGCTGGTTCATACCCAATGCAGATGTGGACGTGCCACTGTGTGCACTGCCACAATGATGTGATTGTGGCCTAAACAGTCGGGCACGGAGGCAGGGTGCAAAGGCAGTGTGCTCTGACATGCACTGCTGCCTTTTGGGACGTACATGCACCACCTTAAGCCAAATTCAGCAAGCCAGCGCCACAGTGTTTCAACCGGGACCCCTTTTTTTTGGTCAAAAAAAAAAAAAAAAAAAAATAATGTTATACTTGAACTTGAAGAAAACTAACTTCATCTTTGCCTATAAACACTGGGTTGTTTTTTCCTAACTTGTACGATGTGTGAAAAGCAGCTTCCCTGCTCTGTGTTATTCCACTGGCTTCAAAGTATGTGGTGGCCAGGGACAGCATGCACAATGCAGACAGTCCAGCACATGCACTGTGCTGTGCCCCCCACACCAAGTATGAACCAGCCTAATGTGTAAATGGTAGCCTTTTAGAAATTAGCTTACGGCCGAGGGCCATAATGAAATATTGCTTTAAGTACAATGGCTGCTGCACTGTTACCAAGCAATCATAATTACAAACACTCTAAATCAATCCTCGTCCTTTATGTGGACTGTGTCAAGCAGGCTTTGACCTTTGCTGGCACTGGAGTGTTCTGCTGGGTTTAGTGCAAACGAAATGCATCATGGGAGTGGGCGGTGACTATGTATTGCACTCAATTAATAACAATCACAAAAGTCAGCAGACCTCAGTTACAATCTACTGTAATCATGCAGCCCTACAGCTGCGGCAGCGCGGATGTGCTCGTGCGTGCACGAATGTGTGTCTATGAGAGTTTGTGAGTGTCTTACACTGAGAGCAACATTGAAAAGGCTGGCACATTACATCATAACCCGACACACAGATCTGTCACTCACTCACACACACAGCTGCACACAACCACAAAAGTTCTTTCCAAGTGAGATGAACCAGTAGCTGAGTTCATTCACGCAGTCAGATTCAATTCAACTCAGCAAATCCTCACAAAGTGGTCTCGCTGCCACTGAACGGCTGGTAGTCCGCCTCCTTAATACTGTAGAGGAGAAGCAGAAGGCAGGCAATGGCCATCTCCCCTCGGACAATCCATCATAAAAAACAAAGTGACTTCATAGGCAGTCCCAAGGCAGCTGTTCACCGTTAGCTTCTCAATGCAGGGCTAGCTGTTTTATCAGTCTCTTTAGGTCCATCTTTAATCAGAGCAGAGAACACCTGAGGGAGAGAGAGAGTGAGTGTGTGAGAGAGAGAGAGAGAGAGAGAGAGAGAGAGAGAGAGAGAGAGAGAGATCTAGAGAGACAGAGAGAAAGAGAATCATCATTGGTCTGGCGAGATGCAACACTGTCACCACTGACTCCCACTGGTCCCTGAGATGCATGTATGTCCTGAGATGCTTTATCATATATTCAGGCTCATTGTCCATCTATGCTGTAAAGCACCAGCCTCATCCTTTTGTGCCCTTTGCTGAAATACAGAGCACAAAATAAAGCTCCATACACTTCTGTAGACTTCATCCAGCTACCTTTTATCACTGACTTCACTGTCTTTAACTTCATTAATCAACACCAGTTCCATAAATATTCTGTACAAGCTTCACGCCTACAATAGAGCTCCACAAATGTTTGACAGAAGATGCTGTGTGCTTCAAATCATAAATAAATAAAATTTCACCTGTTCAAAGCACCTTTTCCTGAGCTGGAGAGGCTTTGTTATCAGTCTAATTTGGCTTTTCTAATATTGAGTGTTAGCAGAGGTTTACATCTTGAAGGTCCAACCCTAACATATGGCCTCAAGCTTTGGGTGGAGACTGAAAGAATGAGATCCCAAATAGAAGTGGCTAAACAGTTTCCTCTGCATCCTGTCTGGACACTCCTTTCGGGATAGGGTGAGTAGAAGCTCCTCTTCACTCTTCCTGGTGAGGTTTTTATTATCCAACCTGGTGGATTGCAGGGGAAGACCCCAGGAGAACTGGAAGAGGAACAAAAGATACCATCAACCAGACCCTGAAAGTTATCAAAAAAAATTAATGGCTGGATGGATGGACGGATAGAAGACACTGAGGATATGGTAGACTTTGGCAATGATATACCTCCTCAAAAGTCTTCTTGACTGTTTGCGGAGATTACTAGTATGTTTAATCTTCTTTTTAATTTACCAAATTGCACTAATACTTTAACCAGTCCTTTTACGTTATTCCCTTAATTTCCCCTGAGGGAACCCCCAAGGATCAATAAAGTTCGTCTAATCTAATCTAATCTAATCTAATCTATTAGGAAACCACTACCTTGTAGTTCCACCTTGCATTCAGTAGTCACTTTCTGACTGCAAGACACCCATGGCCAGAAACTCATCAATGATGAATGGGGCTGAGTAGGGCCACAGTGTGCAATCATATACACACACACACAGGAGATGGAAGGCAGATGGAACTCAAACATTGGTCAGTGAGAAGAAGCACAAAGACTTCCAATAAAGTGACCCTTCATTTAACACATTCTCCATGTAAAAGACGAAAACAAATACGCGCAACAGCACATGCAGGGCTCACCTGGTTCCACCTGCGGTTGTTGCTGAGCATGTGTGTGTTAGCAATGCAGTTGAAGAGTGTCTGTGCTGGAGTGTTTTCTGGGAGACGGGACAGGAACTGTGCGCTGTGTATGAAGTCCATCTGTAGGAGTACATCCTGATAGAGGCGAAGGATTCCCAACCCGGTGCGGAATAACGCCTCTTCTCCGTCCCGGCAAAACAGGTCCCACACACGGCAAGCCACGTCCAATGGTAAAGGACATTGTACAGCGGAAGATCCTGATACACAACACATACTTGAGTATATAAAAGCATGAAACAGACACCATGATCACCCATGACTAACAAATAAACAAAGACGGCTGATCTTCTTATTGAGAACGACATTATTATACATCTGTGATACTTCTCGTTGGCTCCCTTTTCACCCTGGATCTTCAGTGGTCAGCAGGGATTATGGGGTTGGGGGTCATTCTCAGCACTGCAGTGACACTGGGACATAGTATGTGTTAGTGTGTGTTGTGCTGAACAAAGCTTGAACAGACACAGCAGTGCTGCTGGAGTGTTTAAACCCCTCAGTGTCACTGCTGGTCAGAGAATAGTCCACCAACCAGAAATATACAGTCTGCAACTACAGACCTCCAGCCTTTAATACAAATCCCACTACATTTCACTACCTGTATATCTGTTCACCACCAGGAGGCAGTGCTGAACTCCTGTTCCCCTTTCATGTGACTGCTGTTTAATCCTTTGGAGGGACTTACTTACAAGGAAGGTGTAATTAAGAAGAGCTGCTAGTCTTCCATTCTGTTGTGTAAGCACAGTCGGGACTCACCAGTCTATGAGGTAAAAGTCTGGTGTCAGACTGTTGTTCTGGAAGTGCTGGAACAATTTGGGCAAATTCTCCTCAAAGAAAACCTCAAACGCTGCAAAGTACTTCAGCATCTAGAAACACAGACACAAAAGCAGAAAACAAATCAATGTTAACAGATCTCTACCTATAAGTGAATCCTTCAGACTCACTTGGCGCTTATTAACATGAGAGACATTCGGTGAAAAAGGCAGACTAAGCTTTCAAGCCACACAACTGTGTTTGCAAGCAGAAGAACCGAATCGGATTTGTTATTGTTGGGGGTACGGAGTTGTTTTGCCATGTTTTTGCCATTGTTGATGGAAAAAATGGACTCACAGAATAGAAATTCATTCCACAACACAAGATAGTGACTGTCAATATGTACAATGCATGTAATGTTATTATGAAGTAGCATATGAATTTCCTTTCATAGACCACAAGCTGGTTCTGCTTAGATATTTGACCACGGTTCTAGCTACAGTTCATTAAAACTTGTCTGACTAAGAGTTAGGTCTGTGCCAGAAATCAGAGTTCAGGTATGTAAGATCAGGGCTTTAACATGTCTACTCCAAAAGCTTAACCTGCTTTATCCATTCCACAACATTTTCATTTACTGCACTCAGCAGACGCCCTTCTCCAGCGCATCTTACAAAAGTGCTTTGCTGTTCACTTAGAATATCCTTAGCTAGTAGATCTAGGCTAGAATCTATAGAGATTCTCAGATCCTGCTAGAAACAAATGTCTTTATGGAGTTAAATGACTGAATTTAGAACATTGAAGACATTCTGGATGAGTTGCACTGGTCTGATGGTCCAAGATAGTTGTCACCAGTAGGGAGTTGCAGTAATCTAGTTCTGAAATGACAAGAGACTGAACAAGCACCTGAGTGGCCTCAACTGCCTTTGATTTCTGTTTCTGGGGCCTCACTGTGCTGCTGTAACATCTATCTGTGTCCGGAATTTCAAAAGTCCAACGAAGGTCTGCAGTATACAGTCCCAGAGCAAAGAAAGATGCTCCCACCACCATGTTTAACAGCGTGTTGTCCGCCTCAGATGGTGGGCAATTCGTTGAAATGACTATCCTGCTTGTCTCAGTCCAATGATGCGCCCATCTCAAAGTTGTGAACTAAGCAAATGGTCTTCGAATGTGTCACAGAGGCATCTCTAAACTCTAAGAGGTACACTACCCAAACGTTAGCTCCAGGAGCCTTTTTACAGGGCAGCAGGAGAAGCACTTGTATGCCCCCTTGTCCTAAGACCCAGTGCCTAATCAGATCACACCTGTAATCCTGTACATATCTGCCAGAGACAGAACTACATGCCGATTCGTCATGTCTATCAGAGTGCTTGATTTCATTTATTTTTCCGTTAATCAGTGTATATAAATTGTCCACAGCTATATATGATATTTAAACACAATTTCATATACAATCTAAACTGGATTTAATATTAATGCATGTGACTCATTTGCAAGGAAGATCAAGGAGCTTATTTTCACTGAAACCCTTAACACGCATACATACACAACTGGGTCACAGATGGCCAAAATAAATGCTGACCACACATTCGTACAACAACTTCCCAACTATTTCTGTGAGTGTTTTACCAGGGCATGGTGTCCTTCCAAACTAAGTTTTACGAGGAGGTAGAATATGTGTGTGTGTGTGTGTGTGTGTGTGTGTGTGTGTGTGTGTGTGTGTGTGTGTGTGTGTGTGTGTGTGTGTGTGTCTGGAGTGTGTTTACCAGATCGTGGTCCACCCTAAAGAAGGCCATTTGGCAGGGTTTGTTGAGGAGGTTGGCAAAGGCAATAAAGGCATCCGCCTCCTCAAGGTTCAAAATAAGGACAGCAGCAATGAAGGACATTCTGCACTCCAAGAAAACAGTGGCAGCTCACTTGAATCACTTCATAATGAGCATATAAAAGGCCAGCTACTTAATGGAAGTGCAGTAGATACAGATACTCACATAGCCTACATTCATATCTATAACAGGTGTATCACCAAAACACTGTGCAACAAGTCATGGTAGGGTCCACCAGAGAGAGAGTGAGAGAGAGAGAGAGAGAGAGGAGAGAGAGAGAGAGAGAGAGAGAGAGAGGAGAGAGAGAGAGAGAGAGAGAGAGAGAGAGAGAGAGAGAGAGAGAGAGAAGAAGTTATTCAATAACATGCTCTCTTCATAGTTACACTTCAGGGCATGTTCTGGTATCCATTTAATCATCTGTAAATATTAACATGCTTCACTTTTGTGCCAAAAACAGTCTAACATTGACTGAGCAATTATTTCGGTGTAAACTCCCGGCGACAGGAACAACACCATGAAAATAATGTAACGGGGGAAAAACAGTAAGAGAGCAGCTGGTTTGGCTGCACAACAGAATATTTGCTAATTGTTATCATGATTTTTATCTTTGAGCTACTCAATCAGCCACTCAATTATTTACACTGTGAGCAACCTGATCAATCACAGACTGAATCAATCCAGTCATTCATATGATCCAGTGAACATAAATAATTTAGTTCCAATGAATACAGATAAGAAACAATCACCGAACTCACTGCACTCAGACGGTCACCAATCTCTTTCCATTTGATTGAAAAGCAATGCATATCTTAAAAACATATATCAGTGTAAATATATATTACCATATATTACACATCCAGAAGACCTAGTGTCATGCGGCGGGGTGCACGTTTGTACAATGCGAGATCCCCTCAGGTCTTCATTACAGACATTGGACAACATCACATTAATGAGGTCCTGCAACCAGTGGTCCTACATTTTCTGAGATTCCAGTGATATAATAAGAGCATAATAATGCAATTATTATATTTTAAATATTCTTTATAATATTTTAAAGAATAATGAAATTTAAATTCTTAAGAATATTCAGAGATTGGAATTGGAAGATAGAAAATGTAATCCTAAACCAAACCATTGATACAAAAATTTACCAAAGTTGATATTCTGGCTCATTCCTATTAATGAAGAAATTCTCAACCCTGGTCCCGGAGGCATCCCTTACCTGCACCTCATGCAACTCTAAAAAGGAATTAGTTGAATCAGGTGTGGTGGGAGCATGGAAAGTTCAGAAATGTACACAGAAACACAGTCCTAAATAAACACAATGGTCATGTCCATACATTGATGTGTGACATTTCTGCATGTTAATTTACAGAGTCTGTTGAAAGTCCAGTTTACTTTTGCAATGTTAGGCTCGTACTACCTGCCCCTGTAGCCCTAAATATGCTCCTATCTTATCAGCTGTATCTGGAGTACGTAATAAATGATAATGTTAATTTTATATATAATGTAGCAGGATAACTATATGTCTATACTGTGTGTAGCCCTAACCAAAATATGAATGTACTCCTCTCTGTTCCATTGATTTTGTTGCTGGAATATTATTTAGAAGTAATTAATCTGTGACACCTTATTGACCACGCCGACAACTTACTAAATGTCCAAATTCTCATTTTACCTTCTGGAAAATGTAGAGGGAGGGGAAGGTCCTGAAGATGTCCAGCTTGATCAGGTCTAAACTGGACTCCCTGTCTGCCAGTGATGCACCACAATCTTAATTAAGCAAAAATACAGAGAACAATGAAAAACAATGAAAGTATATAAAACTATGATGGATTTTTCTAAAATCAGAAGCCCACATATCAAATCTTGACTTGTCTCAGACAATTCCATGTTCCACACACCATGTTTCCGCGTCCTCAATATATACATACTCATACACTGTCGAGTCGCATTATTATGAGCACGTTCATGTTTGTACACATTTAGTAAACTCCACTGACCCCACAGGAGCACTACTTAGTTCTATAGTTACAGACAGTGTGGTGGCATGAGTGGATGAGACACAGCAGTGCTGCTGGAGTGCTTAAACACTGTATCCACTCACTGTCCACTCTATTAGACAGTCCAACCTAGTTCATCTGTTGCTGGACAGTTTGTGTTGGTCATCTAGTCCTTCATCAGCGCTCATAGGACCTTTCTGGCTGGATATTTCCAGTTGGTGGAATGTTCTCAGTCCAGCAGTGACACTGAGAGGTTTAAACCCTCCAGCAGCACTGCTGTGTCTGATCCACACACACTAACACACCACTGCCATAATACCTACTCTGGTGGTCCTGTGGGGTCCAGACCAAAATACAGTCATTCATACATTCATAACACAACTACAGCGTTTTTCAAAATAAATGTGTCACTTGAGAGGTAATGTTTAAGCCCTGCTTCAGGATCATCAACACATACCTTCATTCTCACTGACTGAGCTTGTCTCACTAAAACTCCGCCACTTCTCTTTGGCTCTAGACAGGAAGATCTCATACAGTTCTGGAAATGTAAACACAAGGTGACACCCACACGAATGCATCAGCTGCCACTGTAAATCCCAGTACACCCTTGTCAGCTCAATGACACAACAATTTGATAAATGCAGTTGAGAAAATGTGCAGTGTGGCCAACAAGTCATTCTAAAAGGCCTGTGTTGCCATAGTTACCAGGAGTAATGTTGAGCTCGTTGCCAATGGCGAGACTCCAGACCTTTCCACGGACACTGGGGGGCAGGCCCTGCCACCACAGTTCACGAACCCGCCGGGTGTTCTTCCTGCACATGGGGCCCAAGCGTTTAGAAATCAATGAACTAAATCAATCAATCAGCAGGATAATCAGGAACATTCAACCCCAAATTAAAGCCTCGTAATCATGTTATTAGATTATCTGGCTCATCCACCAAAACCTCAAACAGGCGTTATAATTGTGGTGACAAACCACTGTCAGTAACATACAGCTTGCAGCTCCATCTTACTGGTTCCCAGTCAGAGTGCAGCACATCTGTTAATGCAATATGTTTTAGCAATCCTTAGCCATTCATCAGTGGTCCGTTTCTGACCACACAGCTGCTCATGGTTGGATATTTTTATCAGCTGTGACCCTGACCTCTGTAAATCTGCGGAAATGCTGTCGATACACTCCTACCAACATCACACACTAACATCTCAGTGTCACTGTTGAATTATGAGGATAGAGATTAGGAATATCCAAATGATTGTTTTGGTACAAAAGCCCCTAATTTCAGGATGTATGTAGAGCACTATTTTGGGAGTATGAAGCCAACTGAGATTACAGCAATCCAACAGCTCTCAGCTGTTCATTTTTAGATAGGGCTGCAACAAATGACTGACCATTCTCATTTGGTTTGCAGAACCAGGAATCAAATACGCACATAGCACGCGACTCAAATCTGATTTGAAAACAATACTTGGAATTTTTTGCATTTTCACAGCTAAAAAACATCAGATCTGAGTCACATTTATGCTCGACACCCAACTACAAGGAACAGTTAAAGGGTAAGTCTTTTAACTGTGTGACCACTTACATGCTCTCCCAGTTGGGCAGGACCTCTGTGTTCCAGATTACCATGGCATGGGCTATGTTCTCTTCCTGCCTATATCTCTCCTTAATCTGCCTTTTTTTACGCTGA
The DNA here is from genome assembly GCA_034509495.1 of Acestrorhynchus altus. Classification (NCBI taxonomy): domain Eukaryota; kingdom Metazoa; phylum Chordata; class Actinopteri; order Characiformes; family Acestrorhynchidae; genus Acestrorhynchus; species Acestrorhynchus altus. The sequence goes on along the minus strand of CM067513.1, from coordinate 27,218,987 downwards.
GCCTCCTTCATTTCTGGAAAAGAAATGATTACAAAGGAAAGAATTACAAATTAGGAAGGTACAATTAGGAAACGCATCACCATTGACGTCCTGTGAAGCTGCTGAATGAATGGAAGCTTTTCCCACTCCTCCGTGCGTAATTCTTTCAGCTATGTGATGTTCAGCATAATGACTCCATAGCGGTTTCTATGACGGAGAACACTGCAGACCCCAGAAAAGCAGCACCAAACCACGACACTCTCGCCACCATGCTTCACGGGTTTCTGTGTGACACTGATGTTATAAAAATATATCCAATATGTGAACAGTAGGAAAATGTTAAGATACCAATAAGTTACTGGAGCTAAAATAAATAAATAAATGTCAGTAAATATAATAAATTGGTCAGAAACCGGATAACAGTGTTAGTTAAACACTGCTGTGTTGTCAGCTGTCGGGTGAGAATTTTCAGATATGACAACCACTGTTAGAGTCGTTAAGCTAAAATAAATCTTGCAAAGTCTAAAATGAGTCACACATCTCAACCATATCTAATCTTTGCTCTCAAACAAGAGCAAATTTAAAAGGGTCACTCTGACCTTCTTGCCTCCTACAGCAGTGCAGCAGCTCCTACTCTTCTGAAAATCCAGCTCAAGACCAGGTTTGATTGGTAAAATATTATTATTTATAATGTTTATTTTGTAATATACTGTACTGTTTGTTTATCTGTTTTTGTACTGAGTGCCTAACTATCTCCTTGCTGCTAGAACACTGAATTTCCCCACAGCGGAACTAATAAAGGACTCTTATCTTAGATTTTGTTGGCAGCTGGTTTCAGATGGACTAATCAGGACTTTGCTTATCAAGCTGGTTGAAAAGCTGGTCATTCAGGGGAAACACTCTATACTGGTAAACCAGCATAATGCTGCTGGTGAACATCCTGACAATCAGGTTAGGATCTCCAAGAAAAAAAGCACATTGTAGGGTCCTAAAAAATAAATCAAAGCATTTATGTAACAGTTTGACGGACCTGAATCTGGCTGTTTAACTTAACAAAAGCACCTGATATTACGGGTGATGATGGTTGTTGATACTCACCTCTTCTTTTGGCTCCTGCCACCATCTCATTGTACTCCTGTCTGTGTCTCTGAGCTTCTTCCTCTGACTTTGCTGGCAAATTCCTGACACAGAAACAGTTAGTTAGAGAGGTTTGAAACTACATGAATCAATAAAGACACTAAAATCATTTGTCTAGAGCTTTGTCTGAAACTGTGTTCTGCTACATTCAAACATCCAGATCACTATATAGAGCACTAGTACAGGTAACAGAACTCAACAAGGTAGTGAATGATTTCGGACAACTTGTGACGCCAAGGAGCTCACGGATTTGCAACAACAGATAGTTTTGCATACTTTGGTCTTCTTCAGAGAAGCTGAATCTCAAGCATGAATATTTCAAACCAAACAACACAAATTATGGAGATATTTATATGAAAAACTGATTAAAAACTGATAATCTGAAAATGCAATCATTCTGATGGACTTTTTATTTGATAAGAATATTAAAGTTATTTACAATACTTAACAGTAGTACAAAGTAAACTAAATGTTCATTATTATTATTATTATTATTATTATTATTATTATTGAAATCTGAACTTAGAGCAGAGTGCGTTTTTGCCACTTTTCCGAGTGGATTGTAGCCATTTTCCGAGCTGAATTATTCACTGAAAGCAGATGACAGGTTGATGATACACGCTGGGTAGGATGTCTGTAGGTTACTCTGAACCTAAGTTAAGGTTAGGTTCAGCTCAGAACACCACCATGCTCCTGAGAAACTGCATCAACCTGCGAGCACTGCATTTAAAGTCATTGAAAATCGATTAAAATCGCTACTGTGCTTTTGACAATCGATACAGCACTGTGAAACGTTTCGATACTTGTCTTGCTTAAATTGTTGAAAAGCTGAATGGAGATCTATTCTGAAGAGCATACAATGAGCACAAGGAGGTGGAAGGCAAAAGTAGTTCAGAGAGTGAATAAAGAAATCAAACTTTAGCATCAAATTACAGCAGATCCTGAGATACAGCAGCAAACCGGCTCACAACAAAGAACAGAGTTCATACCAACGTTTACCAACAAATAATTTAGTCTGTTTCTCCAGTTTCACATCCTGAAGAGTGTTTAGTTGGGTCATCTGGTCTTTTAGGCCTCACCAGTAATGCACAGCTAGTGTTTATAAATATTTGGCTATGTGGCACCATGCAGGCGTGTAGCACTACTGTGTGGAAGCAATGAATCATGGGGAATGAAGTTCAGGCCTGCAAAAACACTTACGCCGGTCTGTCCTCCAGAATGAGTGCGGTGGTGGACAAAGGCTCAAACTCCAGATTCTTCCGTCTCATTGGCTGTGCCCGGGGGTGTGGTTCAGTCCCTGGCTCCACCCCTGTCTCGCTCTCCTTTAGAGAGAGAAAAGAGGAACCATTTAAAAAAAATGCACAAAAAAACAAAAAACAATAGAACAGCTGGTTTGAAGCTCCAGAAGATCCACGTCTACAAACGGCACAGCGTGAGCTCGTCTGAGAGACAGAAGAAGGAAGGAGATGGAGAGGAAAGAGGGGGAAGAAAAACAAGACTGGCATGTGTGAAGACACTGTCAAATCTAATGCTTACATAAAGCATCAGTCAGACATATCGACCGACAGAACACAGGTGGAATTCCTAGAGTGACATTGGGCTTGATACAATCTTAAAACTAGTGTGTGAACAACTTTTTACTGTTTATTTAATTTCCAGGTTCTTTTTAAAGACACCAATTTAAAAATCAAGAAGTGGTTAAGATTATTTGAAGCAATACATTTTAGCTGAATGGAGACATACAATATGATGGGTGAAAAATTAGGACACCTAATTAAATCCTTCTTCCATTTTCTTTCATACTTAAACATAATTAAAATTGATCTTAATATACACCAAGTTTTAGACAGTGTGTGTGTGAGCGTGCATAGAGGTGGAGCAAAGTGAGGCAGTAGGAAAAATGTTTCTGCAAGATTGAAACAGAACGTTAATTAAAAGCTTTCAAATTTGATACATAAACCTTTGCCTCAGCCTTGCTCTGTTTATACCCCAATATCCTAAGATCAGCTCAGCTCTAATACCTACAAACCCAAAGCTCAACAAACTATACTTTGCTTATATGTCACGTCATGCAAAACTGTACAACTACAACTGTAAGCCTTTAATGAGGGCGAGTTCAAAAGAGCATGCTCTTGAAAGAGGAGTGTCTTCAGCCTGTGTTTGAAGGCAGCATGTGACTCAGCTCTTCAAACACCCAGAGGAAGTTCCACCACTTAGGTGCCAGGACTGAAAAAAGTCTGGATGCTTGTCTATGTCGGTTCCATGGAGTTTTAGAGAGTAATGGGAACAGCAACACGCAGGTGGAAACATTCTTTAGATACTAAGAAAATAATGTGACCAGAGTTGGACACATTATTTTTTGCTATTTTCTCCTTCGGCTGAAATAATGCCAGTTAGATGTTTCCTATAACCATCTACTGACCTCTGACACTGACTGGAAGAGAGATTTTCCCACTCCTCCAGGTGGAATTCCTTCAGCCATGTGATGCTTCAGCATCAGGCATCGTACAGATGGTCTTACATTTTCAAGCCCCCTCTTTCTATGATGGAGAGCTCTCCAGGCCCTGCTGCAGTAAAGGAGCCCCAAACCATAACACTTCCACCACCATACTTCACAGTTACACATTTTTGTAACCCCTTCTCTCACGGTCTACAACTATAAAATTAAGCCACCCTCTCACAAGGACTCCCCCATCATTTCCAGTACCAGACATTGGGAGAGTGAGGACAAGCACACGTCTCCTCTGATGGGTGAAAGGTCAGCCACGGCCTCTTTTCGAACTGCTGCCGACGTGCTCACCGTGCCAGAAGCGCAGTGCGAGCAACAGATTCAAACTCCCCATCCTTGAGCCAGAGTGTCAGTGCCTCAGTCTGCTGAGCCACTCTGAGAAGAGTCGGTTCAACTGCGTTTAATAAACATCTTAAAAAAATGGGTCAAATAATAACAAAAAATATATATTAATTGTTAATAAAAATTTAGTTATTAAACATTTATAATCTACTACTAGGAATATTTAAAAAAAAACCCTGATTTAAACAGTAAAAACAATATTCTGCATCATTACTACATATTTAAATTAAATAAAAAATATTGAGGAATTAATTAAGGAATTATTGTGAGAAAATATGACTACATTTAAGATTTATGAAACATCTGATTTGCCCAAAAAACACTAATTAGCATGCACACACGCACACACGCACACACACACACACACACACACACACACACACACACACACTCTAAATGAATATTCCTGCCTGAAAATGTTCTGAAATTTATGTTTTGGAAACAAAATACACTCTGTTCTCAAAATACCCCCAAGGAAAGATTTCTAAGCTGAACAGCTGTCTGTGAAAATGATCACAGCGAGAGTTCCTGTAAAAACCAAAATGCAAACAAGGAAAGAATAAATGCAAATCTGACTGAAGCACATCAACCTACTGCCTAAACAGCCTTTGCTTTCAAATCAAGCCAGAAACCCATGTTCAAATGCGTGTGGACACCCCTTCTAATGAATGCACTCAGCTGCTTTCAGTTGCACCCATTGCTGACACTGATGTGCAAATGTACACACGGCTTGCCTAGCCCAAGGAGTGAAGTACTGCGAACAGAATTGCACTCTGGATCAGATAAACAAACCCATAAGCACCATGCCCAATGCCAGGCGTGGGCTAGAGGCGTTAAAGCCTCCCAGTACTGAGCTGTTGAGCAGAACTGTGTTCTCTGCAATGACGCTGCTTCATCCACTACTTCTGGGATGAGTTGGGGAGGAGGTCAAGTGGTGATCGTCCATCATCCCGACCTCACTAATGTTCTTGTTGCTGAGCATCTAGCAGAAAGCCTTCCCTGGACAGTAGAGAGACAATTACTCCAACAGCATGATCAACACTGATTCAGAACATAATGGAACCATTATGGTGATATTTTTGATTTAACTGGATTTTACAATTTGCAGTCAGTTATAAGAGGAGTAGAAGAAACAGCAACCCTACTTCCTGTATCTCTGCACTTTGTACCACTTTCTAATACCCAACAAGCAGTTTTGGTACAAGCCAGCATACAGTCAGCAGTTACGCCAGTGAATCACAGTCATTAGCGGTGACTAGTTCCATTCATTTTCAGCCATGTCAGCATATCATCACTGCCAAACATAAACCTCCTATCTCCAAAACAGCAGCTCCACAGGAGAAGGAAAAAACTAACTTTAAGTGGAAGTCCTTGTAAGAATGAGGGCTGTGGAATTAGCACATTAATTCTGATTGACCATAGAAAACAATTATGTGATATAAACGCTGATTCCGTCCCGTCTTCTTTGGTGCCCTTCGAGCTGATGCAGTTCTGTCTGTCTGTGTCGGGCTGCATGGACTGGGTTCTAGAATTCTAGAATTGTGAGCCACCACACCATGTGGGGTTCAATTCCCTGTCTGGGCAACCATGTTGTGCTACACCAGTAAAAATCCTTGGGCAAGACTCCACAAAAAAACTGAATACCATTAAAAACCTCATTTGTGATCAGTTTCTTTCAGAAATGTAAACTCAGTTTATATTCATTGCACAAAGTGACATTTCCAGGCTTTTTTTTTTTGTTTTACTGTTGATCAGTTTGGCTTATAGCTCATGACAACCAGAAACCCAGAGTCTCAAAATATTAGAAACCAATTCAAATTACAACAGATTACTAATCAGAGTATCAACTTTTAAACAATAAAGCTTGAAATATATCACTTTAAAATGTAGTTCATGTAACATATGACAGTTTCCTTTTATTAAACTACTTAAATGACCACAAACCTTTTTCACAGTATTCTAATTTTTTTGAGATGCACTAGTGATTGTGACGGATCACTGGACGTCAGTTTGCAATCACAATTAACTGGCAGCGAGTGGACACTTCAGTCGTTTGCATCAACACTGAGACAAATGGACACCAGACACTCTGTTCAAAAAACTGCTGAATGTGATTTATTTAGATTAATTATAGAGCATTTCATTTATTAGACTAGTTATCATCTTTTAATGTTCATAATTCTAAACACCTGTGGTAAAATATTTCATTCCAAGTCATTTCGGAGCATTTCTATTGGTCCACTTACCACGGAATTTAATACTCTCTCAAATAACAAGTACGGCCAGATTCTTGTTACAGCAAAAACTAAAAATACTGAGAAAAAATTTCTGCACGACGGAGCCAAAATTCTGCTGAGCTACTCCTTTCACATTTTGTTCGAAATGACCAAAACTGTCTAAGCAGTGACCAGACTTTTGACTCAGTCCTATGTTGCAACAAATGTGCTGCTCTGTGCATTTCTACTGAGGAAACACAACAAGAACAAGAGTCCCATTAAACACTGTCTACCAGCAAACGATGATCAGTTTAAACATGTGCAGCCACTTGTTAAAGATCATGTCTTCTTCAATGTACTGCTGCTAACAGCATGCTGCGGTAATATCCACATGAAGCATCGGTGTACGATACAATATACAGTGGGGGAAATAATTAGATGTGCTACCGTTTTAGCATTCCAAAGAATGGAGAGGTCTGTAATAATTATCGTAGGTACAATTCAATTATGAGAGACAGAATCTAAAAATAAATGCAGAAAATCACACTATGATTTTTTTTTAATAATTAAATTGCATTTTACTGAATGAAACAAATATTTGACACAATGGAAAAAATGAGCTTAATATTTGGTACAGAAACCTTTATTTGCAGTTACAGAGGGCAGATGTTTACTGTAGTTGTTGACCAAGTTTGCACACACTGCAGCAGGCATTTTGGCCCAATTCTTCATACAGATCTTCTCCAGATCTATTAGGTTTCAGGGATATTGCTGGGCAACAATGAGTTGCAGCTCCCACTGGTGAACTTCAAACAGGTTGGACATGTACAGGCGTGAGCAGGATGACCTTCCGTGGATTTGAATCCATGACAGTGTAGTGTGTTACTAATGGTGGCCCAGCCTCTCTCCGGGTCATTGACTAGGTCCTCTTGTGTAGTTCTGGGCTGATTCCTGACCTTTTTCAGAATCATCTTTACCCCATGAGGCGAGACCTTGCATGGAGCTCTAGACTGAGAAAGACTGACAGTCATCTTATGTTTCTTCCATTTTCTATTCAATGCGCCTTCTCACTAAGCTGCTTGCCTATTGCCCTGTAGCCAACCCCAGCCTTGTACAGTCTGACAATTTTGTCCTTGGTGTCCTTAGACAGTTTAGTCTTGGCCATGGTGGAAAGGTTGGATTATATTTGATTGAGTGTGTGGACAGGTGTCCTTTATACAGGTATCACATTCAAACAGCTACATTTAATACAGGTAATGAGGGCAGAACAGGAGGCCTTCTTAAAGAACTAACAGGCCTGTGAGAGCCAGAATTCTTGCTGGTTGGTAGGTGACAAAATACTTTTCATGCAATAAAATGCAAATTAATCATTTAAAACTCATACAATGTCTCTCACAGTTGAAGTGTTACCTACATTTAACATGACAGACCTTTCCATTCTTTGTAGGTGGGGAACTTGCAAAATCAGCAGTGTATCAAATACACTGTAAATCACCACCCACTGTAACGTGACCCATCTCAAACTCTTCTAGCTGCTCATATTGCTTTTGTACTCTTCTACGAACCATATTTCACTGGCAAAGGATGCTCCAACACAACAGCACAAGTCAGAATGGACAGCACATACAACAGGGTGACCTTACATAGTAGGTCAGGTACAGGAACAAGAGCCGTCCTTGCTTAAGTCACGTATGGTGGAGCGTGAAACTAGGCTTTGCATGACATCAAACCTACCAACCAGGTCTCATTACTGTCAGCTGACAATGAGGGTGTGTGTGTGTGTGTGTGTGTGTTGGGTGATATGCTGATATTTGTATCTATATCTCTATATCAGGATATAAACAGAGCTTGATATGGGCTGAGGCGATATCATTTGTCAAGTTTTAAAATAACGTTGTTTCAATCTTTCGGAAAACCTTTTTTCTGCTCCCTTGCTCTGCTCTCAACTCCTACTCTGCTCTGCTCCCCTCCACCCCTATCTGAGTGTCCTAATTTTCACATCATATATAGTATATATCATACATCGACATTCAGCCAAAATTCATTGGGATATGATTTTTTTATTTTTTTTGCCAAGTCCTACAGTGTGTTGTTTTTGTGTATAAACATAAGACAGTTGCACTCTTGGTGGTGTTCAGGTGACTAAGCAAACAGCACTGGGTTATGCTGAGATGGTGAAACAAAGCCACTATGCTGCTGCTTTAATTGCAATGTTCGCACATAGCATAATTTGCACAAGACTCTTTAGTGTCATCCTTCTGGAATCCAAGCCATTTCCACACAAATAACCCACTCGCGCACCATTTTGGGATCTGAACAGCCGATACAATATGGTCTTATTTTATCTTGTACAAAATAGCTTGCGATATAATCGATATATACAATATATCGCCCAGCCTTGGTTACACCCAGTTTCATTTAGTCCCCTTGAGATAGTCTGTAGAGCTATCTCCATCTTCATTATCTCCAATTGGCTATAAAACAGAAGAGCATCTCTAATATTCTAATAATCTAATAATAATAAAAGTAAAATTTTAATACGATAATTAAAAAACTGTATTTAAGGATTTGAAACATAAGCTCCACCCACCCAAAAAACAAAACAAAACACCAATTGGCTGATGTGAAAGACCACGGCAGCCAGCTTTGCACTCCCCATAGTCAGAGGCCAATTAGTCTGAGCCAGTCTTAGCACAGCATGTGGTTAACCTGTTAACAGCTCGCAGCTTAAGCGTCGCTTGTGAAATATCGTTCATGTATATACGCACACGGGCTACAGCATCCACTCCGTGCGACTGCAAGTCACGGCACGGACATTACGGTTTGGGATAAGCACATAAATAGTTACACCCGTACTGGATGCCATCCATTTGTTTGTACCACATCACTACGCTACTTATGTTTTCTCACAATCCGGCAACAGCTGGCAAAGCTGCCAGTCATCAGCTGTCCAAGAGCAAGGGAACACTGAATAGAAAAGACAGCACACAGAGCTGCACAAGGGGGAGAGAGGACACACTGCAGTGTGTTATCACATGGCGTGCACACGCTCAGGGGGAGTTAATGGTCTCTCTAGTGCACTCAAGTCATCACAGTATTCTTTACGTTTGGTGATTTGCGCTCCACCAGTAAATCAACATTCACTTAAGAGCTTTACGCAATGAAGCTTGATCTTACTTAATGCGGCAAATTACAATTCAGCCAATACCTGCTCTTACGCTGTGCACAACATACAGGTTACATGAGGGTTCATGGATTAAGTACGATTAAGGCTACAAGGATCAGTAACAATGTAAAGCTTAATGTTTATTAATTACAGTCGTGTAAAAACATTAGGACACCTTTGACTTTTAACATATATAAATATAATACAAACGCATGCCCTAATAGCTGGTATTTCCCCCTTTGGCTGAAATAATGTCAATTACATGTTCTAATAATAATCTTCCAGTCTCAGACATGAACGGGAAGATAGATTTTCCCACTCCTCCGTGCGGAATTCTTTCAGCTACGTGATATTTCAGTGCCTTAGCCTTATATTTTCCTCAAAACCCCTCTGATATAATAAATATGTCTTAGTAGTTTCTATGACGGAAAGCTCTCCAGGCCCTAAAGCAGCCCTAAACCATGACACTTCCCCCACCATGCTTCACAGTTGGTATGAGGTTCTTCTGCTCAAATGCTGTATTTGGTTTGCACCAAACATGTCTGTTACTGTGCCCAAATCATTCAACTATGGATTCATCTGTCCAAAGAACATTATTCCAGAAGTCCTGGAATCTTTGTCGTGGTGTTTTCTGGCAAATCTTACTCTTTCCATTTTTTGGACAGCAAGGCTTTCTTACTTGCTCACCTCCCATGAAAATAGCTTGTTTGGTCTCTTTCTGATGGTAGATGTTTCACCAACTGTGGTGAGAGCTACCTGCTGGTCACAGGATGATAGTGTAGGATTGTTGGAGGCTTCTTTATGCATCTCCTCTTGGGACTGAAATTTGGACTGAATAGGATGGCCTGACCTGGCCATTCTGGCAGTTGTTTTAATTGTTGTCCATTTGTAAGTTATTTTCTGCACAGTGCAATGGAAGATTTTTTAAAATCCGTTTAAAATCCATTCCCAGAATCATGTATCTACAACCACCATATTTTCTATGCAATATCATTGTTTATTTTGGGATTAAATGCTCACAGTGTTTATCATTAAAATGCTGGGAGCCTGTAATTCCAGAGAATCTTTAACAGTTTGAAAATATAAAAACAGGCCAGTTTTTTTACTCTAGAATGGGTTGAAAATGGCTTTCACACATCCCCCATCACAACCCCACATGATAAGTCTACTGGGCCCAGAGGATCCTGAGGATAATGTATAATGAGTCTGTGGTGAGGTATGGGTAGTGTTTGGAAGAGGCTGAATCAGCATTAGCACCAGAGGAACACAGAAGGCAGAATGTACGCCTCCAGTGCTCATCAGAAGACTGGATGGAACACTGCAAGATGTTATCTCCTTAACGAGAAACAGAGCTGAGATTTACTTGTATTCGTTCCACCTTTCGGTAGAAGAACAAAACTGTGGCTGCGTATTATTCTGCATACCAGCCACCGACGCTCAACACAATTAGAGGTAATTTGAGCCAATTCTGTGCTGAACTCCAAACGAGACAGCCTGACTCTTGCACTCCCTTTCCAGATTCCAGATCCTCTAAAGACTGAACTTTGGATCCACATGAAATACATTGATCAACCATAATATTAGGACCACCTCCTTGTTTCTACATTCACTTTCCATTTAATCAGCTCCTCTTATCATACAGGAGCACTTTGTAGCTCTATAATTACAGGCTGTAGTTCATCTGTTTCTCTCCAGACATTATTTTCCTCCTTTCACCCTGATCTTCAACGGTCAGAACTCCACAGGACCACCACAGACCAGGTATTATGTGGATGATGGATCATTCTCAGGTCACTTAAGCTGACACTGACATGCATCAGTTATGGTGGTGTGCTAGTATGTGTTGCACTAGTATAAGTGGATCAGACACAGCAGTGATGTTGGAGTGCTTAAACACTGCGTCCACTCACTCTCCCCCCTAGTTGCTCCACCTTGTAGATGTAAAGTCAGAGACAGAAGCTCATCTGCTGCTGCACAGTTCGTGCTGGTCATCTTCTAGTTCTTCCTCAGTGCTCACAGGTCACTGCCAACAGGACGCTAATACCAACAGATCCACTCATACCAGCACAACACACACTAACACACCACCATGTCAGTGTCACTGCAGTGCTGAGAATGACCCACCACCCACATTCTAACCTGCTCTGTGGAGGCCTGACCTTTGAAGATCAGGGTGAAAAGAGGATAAAACATGCACCAAAAAAATGTTAGAACTACAAAGTGCTCCTGTGTGGCCAGTGGAGCTGAGAAAATGGACAGCGAGTGTAGATTTGAGGGGAGTATTGCTGCTATGGCAACCGCAGATCAACAGCAGGTTCCACACCTTTAGTGGTTCCTGGTGGTAAAGAACAGCGGGGCTGCTCAATATCCATCATCCTTCACAGCCTGATGGTCTCAAATAACTCGCCGTCTCTTGAGGCAGTCTAAGCTAATGAGCTCTCCTGAAGACAGCACTGATTAGTTTACCAGTTAAAGAATGGATTGTTAGTTCCATGTAACAGATCACAATGCTGGCCCTTTAACGTTTACCCTGCTCCACCACACTCACTTCAGCTCAGGTCTGACTTGCCAATTAAGCTGATTAGGAGGATCAGGTGTGTCCCAACTACAGAACCCCTCCACTGAGAAGCAAGAACATCCACGTCCAAGTCATTGACCTTCCCAAAGATCTATTTTGTATGATCTCCCCTGGTCTTACAGCCCCACTTGAGATACATCAGGCTCCACTGCACAGGTCAGTGTATGCTCCAGCCTAACACACCTGCCACCGCACACAAAGGGCTTAATAAGTAATTTATGAGGTGAAATGGATCTGGCAGCACAGTGTGCACATGAAACTGGCAGGACAAACACTCGCACACATCTATGGTTGGAGGTTTACGTTCACGCATCGTGAACGTGAATGTCACAGCAATGCTGAACTTTCAATCATTTTCTTTGGACTGTTCTTTTCTGTTGGGGGGTGTAATTTGTGTGGGTGTGAGACTGAAATTATTAACATTATATAAAGAGGCCTGTCATGACATCATTTTTGGGGGCAATACATTGTCGTACAAAAATTGTAATAAACAATAAGTCGTTTTAAGACCATTTATGCATTGTGATGAAGCTAACAAACTAATAATGCCATATTTTTATATTATATATGGATATATAAGGATGCATCCTATCCCTGTGTTAGTGATCATGACTGTCTACAGCTAGTAGTTTCTTTGTGCTCACATAAAAAGAGATTTTTTAACATTATCCATCGGAGTGAGTAGAATTAGGAAGAATGATTCTGCCAAAGTCTAGAAGAAATTGGTTCAAGAACAACCCAAGAACCACCATAACACATCTCCAAATACATTTCTGATTAAAATCTGTAGCTGACCACATGGACAAAAGCTCCTTCAAACTCAATGGCAACAGTGACCAGAGTTAACTATGGATAAGTAAGTATGAGGCATGTAACCCCAAGAACACTGTACCAGCTGTTAAGCATGGTGGTGGGAGCACCATACTCTTGGGCTGTACTCTGCACAGGAGAACCCTCTCAGAATTCTTCAGCATAACCTCAAACCATCAGCTAGACTGTTGGAACTTGAACACTGGTTGGGTGTTCCAACAGGACAATGCCCCCAACACATGGCTTTTTTTTTGGAATAGCCTTTGTGAAGTCCTGCTTTCAACCCTTGCACTAGAAGATTCAGTGAAGATACATAGAAGTGCAATGTCGGGTCCATGCAAGCAAACCAACAATTCTGTTAAAGAGTGGTCAGAGGTCCAAACGGGATACTGCCACAAGCTTGTAGATGTGTCTGGTCATGGTGCAGATGGAACCCTACAATATTAAACTTGTTCACCGTATTCTTGTTTTGTTTCTAGTAAAGATGTACGATTTCACTGTTCTTTACCCCAGAAAAGGAACAGTTCAAAGGAATCACAGTCATCAATTTGTGTGCGCTTGTTTCCCCACGGGAATACAGAGGGACACCTGTGGATTGCGTGGGATGAATCCCAAGTAGATCGACAATCCAGAGCACAGAAGCAGACAGCTGCCTACAACGGTCTCTCAGTCAACTCCCAGTCAGACGCCTTCCAGAGGAGGGGTGAGGGGATGTGAAGAGGAGGGGAGTGTGTGTGTGTGTGTGTGTGTGTGTAGACAGCTAGTTAGACAGCAGCTGTAGTATGCACACACTAACCGCCCCCGCGTATCCCATAGTGCTGTGTCCCGATGCTGACAAATCCAGTGACACACACTTTCCAGTGTTTTCAAATCATCTACATTCACTTTATTGTAGATCCATCAGGTCTGAGAGCACTACTGCTGTTGTCTCTAGGAATACTGAGGTGCTCTAGGGAAGCACAGCCTGAAGAACTATTTTAGTTCACAGGCTTTTATGGTGGAAAAGGCTTTGGTAGGGCTCTTTACTACTGGAGCTTACAGAACGGTTCTAACTTTTATGGTTCTGGATGTTCTGAAAAGTTTCACAGGTCACCTAATGGATCCAGGATCTATCATAAAGTCCTAATTCGGGCCTGCACAGTACGCAATTATACTGCTTCACATTATGACTGTGATACACCTTCCAACATAATACAAATGCACTGATGATCAACGGAACCGGTTGTGTTGAATTCGAACTTGCTGTATGTTTCTGGAGTGCTTGAGAGGACTCCATTTGGTCCGCTTGAGCTGCTCCACTTACAACATAGAAGTGCTTTGTATTTCTATAATTACTGACTGTAGAAAAAGGTCAGCAACAGTCAGCAGTCCTAAAATGTCTATAGCTGTCTGCATGGACGAGTGGAAAAACGAGGAAATGTTTCATTATGGAACCATTAGAACATATGGTGTCCTAACTGTGGTGTAAATGCCGGCAGGCTCAACGTAAAGCACCACAGTTCTTCTAAGCCCGAACAGAACCAATACACGAACCAGTGTTCTTCTGGTTGGAAAGTGCTGGGGGGGAATTCTAACCTGCTGTTTAGTTCCATTACATATAAAAGGGTTCTAACTTGCTGTTTGGTTCTGAAGTCATTGGAGAGAACTCTAATCTGCTGTGTATTTCTGAAGTTCTTACGTGTGTTTTAAAACACTTAATATATTTCAAGTCCTTGAGAGGCTTCTATTCTGCTACACGGTTCTGAAGTCATTTGAGAAGATTCACTTCGAGGTGATTTCATGCTTGAGATGGACCTCCAAGCTGCTGGATGGAGAGTGTTCACACCTCTTGTATGTTTCTACAGTCTTTTACAGAGATTTAAGCAGCTGTATGGATCTGTAATAACTGAGAGAGTTCCAAACCTGCTGTACAGTACAGGAGTCCTTGGGAAAGTTGTCCTTCGGGGAGATTTTCCCAAACAACCTCCAGCCTGGAGTGCTCTGGGCATCTGAAGCCTTGTGTTCTTTGGTCTTCCAGGAAAACAGACTTCTAAAGAGATCAAGGAGAAACAAGCAGAATGAGGAACATGTACTTCTGAAAAAGGTGCACCGCCTCTAGTCGGGTTTCATAACCAGCCTACAATGATTCATTACAACAGGTCGAGAACGATAAAGCTGGTTTGCTGCAGATATTTAATGATCAGGCAAACTATCAGCTTGCAGGTGGAGATGAACGATGGCTGACATCCATGGTATCAATCCACCGGTCAGCACAGCAGCTGCCTTCTGTTCATGAATAAATCAGCTTCCAGTTACTTCCAGTAGGTAAATACATCTGTTCGTCCAGATACACGTTATATAAAACATCAGCGCCAACAGCTGTAGTTTTAAATGTATTACACCAAAGAATATGTCGCTCGTCAGTCAATCAAAAGGTCTTCAAAAGCTTTTGTTTAAATTAATTAACAAACCCACGGCACAGGTCAGCAGTGGGGGCACAGAAACAGAGAATCAAAAGCTGACAGGAGAACCAGGCCAGGAAAAAGGGGAAATAGAGACGAGCGAGAAAACACACTCTGACTTGAGCAACACAAAAAGCTTATCGCAGCAGGGCACTTTGACAGTCAGCTCATAAAAGCTGACATTAAAATTCCTTCTGGGTTCTCCAAGTTGAGGAGCACCAGAGAATCATTTACTGAATCATAGAATGAAGAGCTGAATGTGGCATTTTCAGAGTGAAGTAGTGGATCTTTATCATCTTTTTGACGAGGAGGAAAACTTTAGATGAGTAGCGATGTATGACTAAACTCAAAATATAGTGGTGTTTGTGAATCCTTTAGAACTTTCTACATTTCCTCATAAACAGACCTAAAACCTCATCAGATTCCTCAAAGCCTCAATAGAACAAGTGAGATAATACTACACTTGTTAGCTTATTTATTGTGGAAAATGATGGCAGGCTGTCCTGGCCCAGATAAAGCAAAACAGCCGCCCCAGCATAATACTACCACCACCGTGTTTTAGAGATGGAACAGGGTTTTAAACCATTGCTCTTCATGAACAACTTAGTTTTTCGGCCTCTCCTGGGCAGAGTAATAATAGAATAGTCATGAGTTTCCTCTATTTGTACACAATCTGTCTGAATCTGTGGATTGGTGGAGTCCAAACTCTTTAGAGATGGTTCTGTAACCTTTACCAGCTTGATGAACATCAACAACTTCAGACCATCAGCTAGGACTGTGCTTAAATGTAGTTTTGGCCAGGAAAGCAACAAATGAAACCGAACGGAACCAATTCAGTCAAGAAGAGTTGTCCCATGTCCAACCAGAATCCTGCCAGAAACTTGTTGATGGCTCCCAAAACAGCCTGGTCAAGGTGCATTTTGCTAACATTTAAGCAAATGTTTGCACCGTTTATTTTTGACCCTTTGTTGATCTGAGAAATGCACTTACCGGTCCACTCATCCACTTCCTAGTACCAACTGCCAGATAATACTACGCCACCTGCATGGACTTCATTATTCATTATTCATTCATACCTGCATCACTACTACAAGCAAAACTATCTTTATCTTCCCTCCCTCCATTTTATTTCATTTCATTTCTTTTCTACTTCTCCATACCAATGTATTGTGCCGTTGTTTATGCTCTCCGGTGTCGACCAGAGGAGGATGGGTTCCTCTCTTGAGCCTTGGTTCCTCTCAAGGTTTCTTCCTCCAAGACTGAGGGAGTTTTTCCTTGCCACTCTTTGCCCACTGGCTGCTCATTTGAGGCTTGGACCCGGATCTTTGTAAAGCTGCTTTGTGACTTCTTGTTGTAAAAAGCGCTACATAAATAAAATTTGATTGACTTACCCCTTTACCCTTGACATTTTGAAAAACTATAATCTGTGATAATCCCCATTCAATTTTCACTTCTGCATTTCAAAAAGGGCTTCTCAAAACACACTTACAGAACTTAATAGAGCAGTTCAGCCACGAGAATTACGGCAGGGAAGAAAGACAGTACCATGAACCATCGTACCACCCAGCACTACACAGTATATACAACCACCATTTTCGTAAGATATCACAATAGTATATCCAACTCAGTGTGATTTAATTCCAAAAAATCACATTTGTTTGCCTGTGTGGACGGCTTTTATTATTAAAGACAACTCTATTTCACCATCACAACCAACACAACCCAGGGCAGTTTGCTGAGTCAGTGAAACACAGCCAAGAGTGAAACAGTCACACCAGGCTGTCGTGGAGTCCCTCGGAACGGCAGTGCCGCATTTGTCTTGACCAATGAATTTGTGTATGGACGCCCTGTGGTCAGTGTCGAGATCAGTGGTCAGTCGTCATGTGTCAAATGTCCAGAAGGCCTGGTGTCGTGGTGTGCGTGCGATTTTGTACGATGCCAGACTACCTTCGACCTTCATTCCAGGCACTCTGACAGACCACGTTACGTTAATGAGGTCCTGCAACCAGGGGTCTTACATTTTCTGAACACACACTCTGGTGCTTTATTCCAACAGTACGACGCTTGTCTGTCTACTGCTGCCGTCTCAAGCGCTCGCCTTGAAGGCACGGATACTATGCCATGGCCAGTCACATTCCCAGACCTGTCCTTGATTGAAAATGCGTGGGATGCTATAAGATGCACTATCAACACTCCAACCCTACTGCACAACGTGCAAGAACGGAGTGAGAATATTCAGGCTGCGTGAGATGCATCATCACAGGACACAATTAGGAGCCTCTACAACTCCATGTCCATGTATGTTGTGTTACACCCTATACCATACTGTATGTGTAGATCAATAAATATTGTCCATAGTGTACATTTTTAACCATTTGTTGTTGCTGATATCCTTCATCTTCCTTCCCAATGCCACAGCAATCTCACACTCCAACAATCTCAAACCATGTGCACCTAATTATTTTTAACGATGAGTGTACATTACTTAGGTCCATAGTTAGATATCTATTAATTTACATCATGTGGTTTTCATCACAGTGTATCATATCACCATTTTTTCTTCAAGACAAAGAGTTTTAAAGTCATCCCAGGCAGCCCTAACCACACCAGAGCTTCCTCTATGACTGACCTCAAACACAAAAGGCTGCTATAACCTACTGATCTAATCTGCAGGGAGTGTTTCACTGACAGATTGAAGCGATCCGGAAACCAGTTCAGCTTAAAAACACTGACTTTCATGCACACTACTGTCTTCCATAGTAGGCAACCAAGCGCCAAGCTGTTCAAAAGCAGGGAATACTACATCTAAACAGAATCAATCCGAGCAGATCACAATACACACTTCACAGTAGAAAAAAATGGGAATTGGATGGGAATTTCTACCACAAACCACGCTGGGAATGATGAGCGCAATTAGTTCTGCAGCTTATTTAAGACAACTTAAGTGCCTGAAATGTGCAAAACTTCATGTTTGTGGCAGCGACTGTGGAAAAGAAATAAAAACAAGATCATAACTCCTTAGAAACCCCTTGAGAGGTGCCTTAAATCAAAAATCCAGAGGCTGGAGAACAAACCCAAGCTGTGGACTGTACATCTGTGGAACAAAACAATCAATTTCAGCTACAAATCCCCTGCTATGTCCTCTCCACACAGAACAGGTAGACTATCTCCTCCACTGTCTACAAGGCCCGGCAGGTAATATAAGCAGGACAGAGGCCTGCAGGGCAGGTACAACTCAGCCAACCCGCGCAGGCTTTGGCACTCATTTCCAGATCATGTGAGGCACAATGCCACTTCCGTACCAAATTTCTAGACGTCTACGCATTCTTTACCATTTTGGTACTCAAAGACATTTCCACTACATGTCCTTCTAATTACTGCAGTCAGCTACTAGATGTGCAAATGCACAATACAGCTCATCTAATCCCTGTACAGAAATACTGCCAAAAGAACAGGACTCTGGAGCAGGTAAACATGAACTTATTGGGTGGTGGTGATCCAACATGACTTCATTGAATGCAATCCAAGCCTCACAGCAATGCTCCAAAATTCTGATAACAGTCTGATTCTGATGTAATTATGATAAATATTAATTATCATTAATTATCATTTTAAAGAGCAGTTACCTTTAAATTATATTCCAATATTAGGATTGGATTTCATTTAAATTTTCCATTCCACCTTATATGGCATGCTAAATTATAACTGCTGCTCCATTTAAGGTGGCGGATCAACCTTCAGCTTCAACCCCTTCACTTCTGGTTCTGGTTTTTGTTCCACGTCCTGCTTCTAATCCTTGTTTATTGTAAACTATGATCATTAAGAGCATGAGGGCCTGGTTTTAAGCAACTGGAGTTTGGGTGCAGAGTGGAGCAGCGTCGAGGACGACATCTCCAAAAGTCTGTGAGCTTACAGCAGCTGGCGTGCCATGAAGTTGGTAATTAAAGAAACTCACGCTACTCCATGGGTTTTCTGCACAACACACTCATCCTTGAGCCAATCAGGATGGAGGAACTCGCAGTCAAAGAGGCGTCATGGAGCGTTCTGCCACTCAGGGATATGGAAGAATCAAACCTCACTGCTTGACGTCCCTTAAGCCAAACGTACTTAATTATTTTCTGCACTGATTAAATTCGTCTGATGCCAATTCATCTGCGAAAGGGAGTGAATATTTCTCTCCTATAGTACCGTAGTGGCTTCGCTGGCTCAATCACTGGTTTGATCTCCAGTAATGCCACCGGATTGAAAGTCACAAAGAGCATAACTGGCCTCGCTCTCTGTGGGTGGCTAGGATGGCTCTCCCTCTCCCTCCATTAGTCAGCTTGAGGTTAGTGTGGGTCTCGGTTCTCTGATTGAACAGAACTGGCTCCGTTCACAATGCAGGTTAAAGTGGCAAAACACACGTCAAATATGACATTTTCAATTCAGATTTGGGCCAATTTCATATGTGGTATGAAACCCAATACATATGGAATTCATATCAATGAACAGCCGGAACAGTCCGACTGAAAGTCATGTGACTTATGTTAATCCAGATCAGCTTTCTTCATAAATGCATCCAGAGAAGAAGGGAAAATGGACGACAGCCATGAACAGACTGAAAGATCAGATATGTTAAAAAAAAATCTAATTTTTTTTAACACCACGTTTCCTGCGGTGTGAAAGCAGCTTTACCTGCTTACCTGGTCAAGAACTCTGCAATTCCATGCCTCTTGGTCACCTTCTGGTCGGAAGAGGAGTCAGGCTCACCACAAATGCCCTCTGGCATCTTGTCAGGGGCACTCTGACGACGGGTCACCTCATAGGTGTTCCCGGAGCTCAGACACCCATCCACACCACCCTCTTCCCCGAAGAACCCAGCATCCTCTTCGGGGCTGAGAGGCGTGGCATCACAGCTGAGTGACACCGTGTACCCGGGGTTAGTCCTGAGGGACTGCGGCCTAGCAGAGAAGCTGGCATCTCCAAAGTCCTCCGGGACGTTCTCGGCCAATGGGGACATGGACAGCTTCCCGCTGAGCTCTGAGAGGGTGTCCAGTCCTGGATCGGGGTCACAGCTGGTCGCCCCCTGCGGTTGGCTGGAATCGGATGCCTCCAGGCTGGCATGGCCACTCTCCTGACCAGGACTCTCACAAGAACTGGGTGAGGAGCGGGCGTTCTCAGGTTGGCCTGAACGCGGAACGGGCGCATCCCATAAGGAACGAGTGTTGACCACAAGGAAGCCACAGTTGCCCACCCTCACCCCTTTCTCCAGAGCAGCATTCCGGTGCAGAAATCCTTCTGGGGGGCAATTCCGACCGTTCTCCAGATCCATGCATGTTCTGGCCATGTGCACATTTCCATTGGGGACTTTCCTGGCCAGCTCTGGATAAGCTGAAGACTTTGTGCAAGAACAGTCCAGCTGATGCTTACAGGATGCCAGAGTTGGAGGGAGCTCAGCTTTGATCTCCATGATCTCCATGACCTCTGCCAGCTCAACTCCTGGGTCTGGAGGGGTCACTATGTCCATGTTGCCAGCAATGGCAGGGGTCAAGCGACCATCCTCCACTGCTGCAACCACGCCTGGAGGTGCTGAGGGCTCAGGGAACCCATTAGGCACCTCCACCCCACAGTCTTCTTCAGCAGGGCCGGTTCTCCAACTGTTGCTCCTCAAACCAGGGCTGACCCCACCTTCCTCACTGTCCACTGCGACCCCCGGGCTGCACTGCGCGCCGGCGTCCAGGGGAAGCGGGTTCTGACCATTAACACGCCCTGCTCCGCTCGGGTCGGCGGGGGGGTGGTGCCTCCGGCTCTCCGGAGCGTCTGCGGGGGAAACAGAGGTGTGGCTCGCCATTGTCCTCCTACGTCCATCCCCCTGCCCGCGGAAAGCCCAGTGAAAGCCCGCTGACCCCGACGCTCCGCTGCTGCTCTGTGCCGTCGCGAGCGCAGGGATCTCATCTTACGACGCAGCGCCGCACGCACGCGCAGCTCGCCGCCGCCTCCGCGCGGCGCTCAGACGCAGAACCGAGCCCAGCTGAAGCCATCGTCCGCGGACACACCGAACCGCACTTATCCCCCAGAGCCGCAGCACGCAGGAGCCATTTTGAACTGCATGACGTCGCGTCTTTCCACAGGCTTTTCCCTGAAAACGGGATTTTGCTGGAGCTAGAGCGACATCTGCCGGCAGGAAGGAGAAACTACAACAACACGGTTCAATACAAGTGCGCGCATGCGTGGTATTACGGTACACGCGCCAGATCAGTCTCAGACTGCTCACTGTCAGACCCTCAGTTTCAGATCCTCACTGTCAGACCCCTCATTGTCAGACCCTTACTGTCAGACCCTTCACTGTCAGATCCTTACTGTCAGACCCTTCATTGTCAGACCCCTTACTTTAAAACCCTGTCAGACCCCTCACTGTCAGACCCTCAGCCTCAGATCCTGTCTCATACTCTTACTGTCAGACCCCTCACCGTCAGACTCTCACTGTCAGACCCTCACTGTGAGACCCCTCACTGTCAGACGCTTCACTGTCAGACCCTCACTGTCAGACCCTCAGCTTCAGACCCTCAGTCTCTGACTCTCATTGTCAGACCCCTCATTGTCAGACCCTCAGCAAAAATCACTGTAATGCCTGTATGTCCCCGTTTCCTCTTTAAAAAAAAAAAAAAAAAAAAAAAAAAAAAAAAAAAAAA